>SEYY01008334.1:55000-62500 GCA_009176605.1 Armadillidium nasatum | reverse complement strand
ATCCCTATATATATATATATATATATATATATATATATATATATATATATATATATATATATATATATATATATATATATATATATATATATATATATATATATATATATATATATATATATATATATATATATATCACTAATCCCCAAAGTAAATTCAATTTAAAAACCAATAACTAGAATCAGATTCCCAAAACTCTAAACCTACAGTCTTAAAAAAAAAAAAAAAAAAAAAAAAAAAAAAAAAAAAAAAAAAAAAAAAAAAAAAAAAACATTTAAAATGAAAATCACACAAAACATATTTCTCCTACAATTATTAACTATTTCAACAATTGTTTCGACAATTAAGAAGACAGACAACATTTAAAAGAAAATTCCCGACAGGCCAATCAATCAAACAACAGACATGGTTCCGCTTTAATTAAATAAGACCTAGCTCCATGATTTGTATCTAAGGTCAGCGGAGGTCACACAACACCTCGACTGAGCTTGAAATGAGGTGACCCATCAATTTAGACAGGCAAAGGAACACACAGGATAAGAGGCTAGAAATAAGGTGACCCACTAATTTAAGACTGGCAAGGGGGACATACACAGACGCGCACCACCACACAACACAATACAATATATATATATATATATATATATATATATATATATATATATATATATATATATATATATATATATATATATATATATATATATATATATATATATATATATATATATATATATATATATATATATATATATATATATATATAAATTTGCGATTACATCGAAACTTAATATTCATGGAAGAAAAAATACGATTCTAATTTACTTGATTTTAAAAATAAACAAAAATTTTCTGTTCCAAAATTATTAAAAGTAATGATTGAAATTATTATTATTATTATATTATTATTATTATTATTATTATTATTATTTATTATTATTATATATTATTTTTTTATTTTATTATATATATTATATATATATATATATATATATATATATATATATATATATATATATATATATATATATATATATATATATATATATATATATATATATATATATATATATATATATATATTTAAGTATCAGTATCGGTAAATTTTATGGCGGTATGAAAATTTTTGAAAGTATCGGTATCGGTAAAAAAAAAAAAAAAAAAGACCTATATCAAACCAATACCGATACCAAAATCTTGTGTAAAAGATAACTGATAATTTCTGCTTTGACTGCAGTTTATGTTACAATTTAAATTTTATTATTATTATTATTATTATTATTATTATTATTATTATATATTATTATTATTATTATTATATATATATTATATTATTATATATAAATATAATAATAATATATATTATATATATATATATATATATATATATATATATATATATATATATATATATATATATATATATATAATATATATATATATATATATATATATATATATATATATATATATATATATATATATATATATATATATATATATATATATATATATATATATATATATATATATATATATATATATATATATATATATATATATATATATATATATATATATATATATATATATATATATATATATATATATATATATATATATATATATATATATATATATATATATATATATATATATATAAAACTAATTATACCACAAAGCCATCAATTTATCAGGTTTCTGAACACTCGGTCGGGAAATACAAGTTTAAGGAGAAAATACAGATACTCGCCCGTTTAGGTAAATATAGAATGTAGCAATTGGTGGATAGGTCAAACATACGGTACGTATGCCTGTGTAACCCCGATGGTCGGTTAATGACAAGTGTAAAATTATGATGATACGTTAGGCAGAACTGTAGGACGCTTAGCAATTGCGAGTACTGTGGTATTCTACCCAACAGTAATGGAAGAAGCAAGTATAGGGTGTACGTATTACAGATTACTAGATTTACTAGTATTGATTGAATCAATGACAATTGGGTGTTATCCATACCGTCAACAGGTTGACATGTTACGTATGGGTGAGCGAACGGGAATGGTTATGTGGCAGCAAGATTGTATCCTGTCAGGTATCCTAAATTCCTAATACATGACAACTCCATTATTCGATCTTCACCGTCATCTTTTCGGTGGGTGCGTAAAAGTGACCACCTGATACACCCCACTGCTCATCGTAGACTATCCTGTGTTGTTCGTATACCTCAGAGGGAGGACGAAATTGTCCGAGAGGTTGCAAAGTATCGACGGGTCAGCTCCAGAACCTTTGCCTGTCGACACAGTGTGTCTCATCAGACCATATTGACGAACTCCATGACGAGAAGGGAATGGTCACAATTAGAACACCTACAATGATTTGCACTGCTATGTTGATATGGTTAATATGTATTCAATAAATGGTTAATATATATTCAATAATTATATGGTTAATATGTATTCAATAAATAAATATTATAAAATGCTGATATTTCAGTATGTTTTATATCTTCTTCAACATCACAGAGTTTGTGGGCTATTAGTCCTCAACCGGGCATTTTCCAACATAGGTTCATTATATATATATATATATATATATATATATATATATATATATATATATATATATATATATATATATATATATATATATATATATATATATATATATATATATATATATATATATATATATCACTTCTGGTGGGCAAAGGTCACTGGCCTGTGAATTTCCACCAAAGTTGGGGAAATACCGGAAATCTGCTCGTTAAAGGTTGACATGTCCTGAAAGATGCCTTTTGAAAGTGTGCAAGTCAAAGGAAGTTGGGATACACATAAAGGGAGTGAGTTTCAGACTTCACCAGTAGAGTACTTATAAGATTGCGCATAGCGGCTAAGTCTGGGGTCAGGGGGTTGGTCAGGGGGTTAGTCAGAGAAAGGATGAGACACTGTAGAAAAGCGTGTGGCATGAGCCATTTTCAATGGAGGAGGTATGCTGCAGGAGAGTTCAGAAGAGCAGTGTCCTATGTAATAATATGTGACTCAACAATTCCATGGGCAGAAAGAGATTGGAGAGAATTAGCGAGAGCGGAAGAGTTGACAAGACGAAAATCCGTTGACTCCATCTTTACAAAGAGAGTTATATGAGTGGAACCACTCCAGACGTGTGAAACGTCCTCCATACAGGGGCGAACAACACCCTTATATAGAGGAAGCAACTGGGGTGGCGTAAAACATTTATAAAGGCGCCTCAAAACAGCCAACCTCTAAGAAGCTAAATTAGAAAGAGAAGTAATGTGATTCTTCTAAGAAAAGAAAAAAAAAAAAACACCAAGAATACCAAGGACAGATGAAGGTTTGAGTTGAGTATTTTCGAAAAAGATGTCATAGTTGTGTGGAAGCTTATGTCGAGTAGAGAGATGAAGAAACTGAGTGTTTGAGACATTGAAAACTACCACGTTTTCTCTACCCCAATTTGAAATCCGAGAAAGATCTGAGGTCAGTTAACTGCAGTTGGGGTAGGGGTTCTTCTTTAAAATTGAAAGGAGTAATGAAGGGTCAAGTCGTCAGCTATATATATATATATATATATATATATATATATATATATATATATATATATATATATATATATATATATATATATATATATATATATATATATATATATATATATATATATATATATATATATTATAAAAATAGACAACTGGAAAAATCTCAAGCTAAATAAACATTTTTCTCTCTCTTTCTCTCTCTCTCTCTAGGTTTTTTTAACATTAAACAAAACACAAAAATGTGTTTTGAAAATTATGAAACTCATCGATGTGGAAAACCTGTTAGTCCAAACTTTGAAAATTGTACATGTAATATATATATATATATATATATATATATATATATATATATATATATATATATATATATATATATATATATATATATATATATATATATATATATATATATATATATATATATATATATATATATATATATATATTTGTGATGTATCGGATGTTAAATTTTTAATATTCGCGGATGCGAATGTGAATGAGGATGTCCATTTTTTCATCCGCGGATGTTTACGTTCCTATATATAACGGCTATAGGTTGGAGGTGGCTGGAAAGGAGACATCACAGTGGACAAGCCTCAAGTTGCATATGTACACAAAATTTATGTGCAAACAATGAACCCCTTCTGCTTCAAGGCTGTTGTAGAGGCGGAGGTATACGAGTGGGCAGTTCCCTCGAGCATTTGGCGCTATATAATACCTATAGATATGAGACAACGCACCAATGTCACGACGCAAAGTTAAAGGGTCAAGTGAATAGCGAAACAATTTATAAGCATTTTAGCCTTTGACTCAACCCTATCCAAAAGACAGGTGAAACCTGATCCAACCTAGATATGAGAGCAGTACTCCATACAAGAGCGGATGAGGCCCTCGTATAATTATAGGAACTGCGAAAAAGTAAATTCTCGCAGCTTCTTTGAGGAAGCCCTAGCAACCATTGTGATGTGAGGTTTTCAAGACATTTTTTTTTTCGTGAAGGTCAAGGATGTTTATCTGTCAACAGGAGACGGGAGAACCATCGAAAGAAAAAGAAAAGTTTGGAGGTCTCCTTGATAGGGAGATATCAAGAAGTTGAGTTTTTAAAGAGTTAAATTTCACAAGGTTGAGATGACCCCACTGGAAAATTCTATTCAGATCAGCAAGAATGGAAAGAGAAAGATAAAATCGAGAGGCAACTCTAGATGCAAAAGAGGGAGTAGAAGAATGGGGGGTCGAGTCATCGTCATTTGAATGAATAGTGTTAAATGATGAGCAGCTGAGATTATTAATAAAAAATAGAAATAGAGTAGGAGAACCCTGAGGAATACCTTTATTGACCGATATGAAGAAGTCGCCCATCAACATCAGTAGAAATGGAACAATTAGAAGGAAAGCTATACAAAAGTAAGCAAAGAGAAGGAGGAAACCCAAAGGAGGGGAGATTGGAAATCGGTGATGCATGCCATACCAGGTCAAATGCCTTAAATATATCAAGCGCCAAAACACAAGTCTCCCCATGACCCTAAGAGCAGACCATAAATCTATGAGATAGGAAAGTATATCACAGGTAGACCTCGAACGTCGAAGGTCATACTGATAATCAGAAAGAAGGGAATGGGATTCCTGATGATCTAAGAAATGAGAGTTGAGAAGGGCATCATAGACCTTAGACAAAATAGAAGTGAGAGCTATAGACGATGGATAGAATTATCAGAGCAGCAACCTTTCTTAGGAATAGGTTGGACTAATGCGCGCTTCCAGCACTGAGGTAAAGTACTAGTATTGAGGCACAGAGAGAAAATTTGAACGACGGACGAAGCCAGCTCTGAATCACACTCCCTTAAAACTCGGGGAGGAATGCCACCTGGGCCGCTTGCCTTCCTAACGTTCATAGATTTTAGAAGCTAATACACCAGGTCAAATATAATTACACGCAAAGGCATATAACATCTGAGAGGAGAAGAAGTAAAAGGAGGATTGCCGAAGTCGTTCAGGGTTGAATTAGAGGAGAATAGCCTTTTCAGTTCGAGTGTTAGCAACATAACTATCAGAGCAAATAAGGGGAGGAAATGAAGATTTTATAATATATTATATATATATATATATATATATTATATATATATATATATATATATATATATATATATATATATATATATATATATATATATATTATATATATATATATATATATATATATATATTCTTATTCATGATATCCAAAAAATTAATCAAACATTAGAAAACAAATTAACATCTTTGAAAATTTTGAATACATTAATGCAATTAATAATTGCAGATGCGGATATTGCAAAATCATGAACTGAGGATGTTATGCGGATGCTGATGTCACATATAAAATATATATATATATATATATATATATATATATATATTATATATATATATATATATATATATATATATATATATATATATATATATATATAATATATATATATATATATGCGCATCAATAACGAAACCAAATTTAACTTCAAAATTCTTTAAATTTACAAACTTTTTAAAAGAAAGTTACAGGTTTTACTTTTACTATTTAAAAAAGTTAAAAAGAAATTGCCTAAATACAATCAAGCTTTCCTTAAATTCCAAGTGTATATATATATATATATATATATATATATATATATAATATATATATATATATATATATATATATATATATATATATATATATATATATATATATATATATATATATATATATATATATATTACCTCTGGTGGGCAAAGGATAGAGGCCTACCAAATTTCCACCAGAGAAAGGAGGATATCGGGATCTTGGTCAGATTAAAGGCCGACATGTCCAGATACCCGGCATTTGAAGGTGTGTAAGTCATAGGAAATTGGGGAAATAGATGAAGGGAGTGCGTTCTAGACTTTACCAGTAGAGTACGTGGAAGATTGAGCATAGCGGTTAAGTCTGGGGTCAGAGAGTTGGACAGAGAAAGGATGAGACTGTGTAGAAAGACGAGTAGCACGAGCCCTTCTTAATGGAGGAGGTATGCGACGAGAGAGTTCAGAAGAGCAGTGTCCATTGTAATAGCGATAGTATAGAGAGAGAGTGACGCAACAATTTCGACGGGCAGAAAGAAATTGGAGAGAATTAGTGAGAGTAGGAGAGTTGATAAGACGAAAAGCCCTAGACTCCACCTTTTCAATGTATGAGTGGAACCACCCCAGATGTGTGAGGCGTACTCCATACAGGGGCGAACAACACCCCTATAAAGAGCAAGGAACTGGGGTGGTGTGAAGAAGTTCTGAAAGCGCCTCAGAACACCCAACCTCTTAGAAGCTTGTTTAGAAAGAGAAGTATGTGATCTTTCCAAGAAAGAAACACCGAGAATATTGAGGACAGATGAAGGTTTGAGTTGTGAATTTTCGAAGAAGATATCATAGATGTGTGGAAGACTGTGTTGAGTAGAAAGATTTAGGAATTTAGTTTTTGAGGCATTGAAAACGACCATGTTTTCTCTGTCAAAATTTGAAATGCGAGATAGATCAGAGGTTAGTTGCTTAAAGGCCACCCTCCTTCCGTTTATTAACTGTTGTTCGGAGGGACGCCTTTCAAACTGAAAAGAGTAATGAAGGGTAGATTCATCGGCATAAGGGTGGATAGGAAATGAAATAATAGAGAGAAGGTCATCATTGAAAAGTAGAAAAAGTGTTGGGGATAAGACAGATCCTTGAGGAACACCACTATTAATAGATTTATAGGATGAACGGTGGCCGTCTACAACAGCTGCTTTAGAACAACCAGAAAGGAAATCAGAGAGAAGGACACAGAGAGCAAGATAGATTCCGAAAGAGGAAAGTTTGGAAATCAAAGTTTTGTGCCAAACTCTATCGAAAATTTTCGATATGTCCAGCGACAGCAAAAGATTCACCGAAATGACGAAGAGTGGAGGACCAAGAGTCAGAGAGAA
>SEYY01008334.1:37500-40000 GCA_009176605.1 Armadillidium nasatum | reverse complement strand
TTAATTATTTCACTTCCAAAATTCGCATATTAACTTTACTAAGTGTCTGAAAAATATATTTCTTTGAATTCAAGGACTTGCGGAATATAACACTGCATAATGAAATTGATTCTGCAGCAAAAGATTCTTCTGTAAGGTTTGTCTGCATGAAAAAAAAAAAAAAATTAATGCAACATATGGGAAGACAATTGCAATCAGCGAAGAGGTTTTTCATTAGATATTCAGTCTCAGATTCTGATTGAAGATTTGTCTAGTAAATAAAGAGAATGGTAGACGAGAATAAATTGAATCGGCTACATTCAGACTTGATGTCCTTCACTTGCAGTAGTTCACGTTTAAAAGGAAACTCTAAATAACGGTAAATTGTTCACCAAGACATTCTAAAACATACTATTTGTAACAATTTATAATTTTTTATATATATTTTTTTAAAATTTATCCTTTAAATTATAAAATATTCTTTATTGAACCTTTTCTGAATCTTTTCATTTCAATTTTTCTTGGAAAGGTTATAAGCACCTGCATGTGCAGAAGAATAAGAGAGTGCACATTTAAAATACAGTTATAACTGTATATGCCATTACCTTCACTGGTCTTGAGAATGTTAAATTTGTAAAAGAAACAATACATTATTAGCAAAAAATAATAATAATAATAATAATAATAATAATAATAATAATAATAATAATAATAATAATAATAATAATAAAAGGTAAGGAAAGAAAGTTGTAAGAAAATTTCAGGCACTCGTTATATTATATATATATATATATATATATATATATATATATATATATATATATATATATATATATATATATATATATATATATATATATATATATATATATATATATATATATATATATATATATATATATGATAAATAATTAGACGAAAGATCCTACAATGCGAATATATTAATGCCCATAATAGACAAATATGGTCAAAATATGTTACTGGCAGAGAAATCCAAGAATTCTGATAAATTTCAATAATTAATTTAATTAATTTATTTATTTAACATTAATAAAAAAAATTATTTTCAAGCAATATATATATTTCCTAAATTTTGAGGATATTTTTTTATTTTAATGAATTTAAAAGAAAACCACAAATCATCAACGAAATAATAAATAATAATAATAATAAATTTCAAATAATAATAAATAATTAATGCAATAACAATAAAATTTTCAGATATTTAATGGGCAGTTATAAATGCTAGTATAAATACCAAAGATTTTAAACTCATTCACAATAACGAAGTTCATATCAAAACAAATTTTGAGAGATTATTAAACTCTCAAAAAAAAAAAAAAAAAAAAAAAAAAAAAAAAAAAAAAAAAAAAAAAAAAAAAAAAAAAACGTTTTCAGGACTATAAAAATAAATATGCAAATCTTCAATCTTCAACAAAAAAAAAAAAAAAAAAAAAAAAAAAAAAAAAAAAAAAAAAAAAAAAAAAAAAAAAAAAAACGATAATGCAATCTCTAATCTATAGACAATTCGAAGGAAACGTACCTAGATTGAAATCGAAGGAGCTTTTTTTTTTTACAATTTCCTTACAAAGACACACACACACATGCACACAGACATACACATACACACACATACACACTTTAGTCACACGACATCATCATCTCAAGCTTATCCAAAAAAAAATCTATTCGTAACAAAGATCCTTATCATAACGATTACAGAATTCTTAATATTCAGTGTATGGATGTGAGTTGTGTGTGTGCTGTGAGTGTGTGTGTGTGTTGTATGTGTTATGTGAGTGTGTGTGTTATGCGTGTGTGAGTGTGTGTGCTATGTGTGTGAGTGTGCTATGTGTGTGAGTGTGTCTTTGCTATGTGTGTGTTTGTTGTGTGAGTGTGTCTTTGCTATGTGTGTGTTTGTTATGTGAGTGTGCGTATGTGTGTGTGTGTGTGTGTGTGTGTGTGAGAGAGAGTGTGTGTGTGCGTGCGCGCGAAGCGCAAATACAAATATCAAGATACCGTATTAATTTTGAAGGATGACGTTAAATCAAAATTGTTTTTTTGCTTCATAGTAAAACAAAATTATTATTATTATTATTATTATTATTATTATTATTATTGTCTTTACTTTTACTACTGGTACCTTTATTATTATTTTTTAATTTTTGCTGTAATTGAAGTTAGTTTTCGGATCAATACTATAAGCCTTATTACTGCTACTATTACCATTTTTATTATTATTATCATGATAATTACTATTATTATAGTTATTAATATTATTATATCAATACCATAATTATTATTATTATTATTATTATTATTATTATTATTATTATTATTATTATTATATTACGATCATTATTATATCTAAATTTTCTTCCTCATTATTATTATTATTATTATTATTATTATTATTATTATTATTATTATTATAATTATCATTATTATTGTTATTATTATTACCATTATTAATTTTAGTTCAACTACCAATTTTATAATATTATTATCATTACTATTATTA
>SEYY01008334.1:17500-25000 GCA_009176605.1 Armadillidium nasatum | reverse complement strand
ATAATAGTAGTAGTAGTTCATTACGAATTTATGTAGTTTTTTAATTTGGAGCGCATTTGATTTTAATAATCTTTTAATTTTTTAAATCATCCGATAGGTTATTATATAGAATGACAGAGGTTGTAACTTACTGCCTGTAGTGCTTTAGTAAGCCTGTAGAAAGTAGTTTCTAGGTTAGTGGTGTTTCGTAGGATTACTCCTCGTTCAGTTTGATTATTTAAGATGGTTTGTTTTTAAGAATTCACATGTATTATTGTTTTTATCACTTTGTGTATTTCCTTTAGAAAAGAGAGATCTAGAAGATGCCCAAATTGCAATATGTTAAGTTTTTTGAAAAAAGGTGGTGTATGATTATAAAAATCTCTGCTACCACTGAGGAGTCTTATGCTTGTTTTTGCATTGTTATGATTTAATATGTTTGTTTTAGGTGTTTTTCCATATTTGGAGAGGCAGTAAATTATGTGGGGGTGAATATGAATATGAGTAAACTATATTTCGCAGTACACACAGTGCATTGTTTTTGAATTGTTATGATTTGATTTGTGTTTGTTTTGGGTGTTGTTCCATATACGAGGAGGCAGTAAACTAAGTAGGGTGAATATGTGCAAAATGTATTTTTCGTAGTACATACAGTGGAATGGATTTTGTAATTTCACAAGGATGTACATATAATTTACGAGTTTATTTACTTATGTGCATATATGTTCTTTAAATGTTAGTTTTTATCTATTATGACTCCCAGGATTTTTGCGATGCTTGTACGGGTTAGTTCAATATCGTTAGCTTAATTTTAAAAATATTTCCTATATAAATAATAATAATAATAATAATAATAATAATAATAATAATAATAATAATAATAATAATAACTGTAAATTTTAATATTCTCCAGAAGTTCAGGTTACAATTAAAATTTAATGGTTGCCATGGTGATAGAATGAAAAGCGTGTAATTTTCTCAATTTAATTGTACACCAAAAGCATGAAAATATTCACTCTATATTACACTTTCACTCACTCACTCATATATATATATATATATATATATATATATATATATATATATATATATATATATATATATATATATATATATATATATATATATATATATATATATATATATATATATATTCCTCATTATCTCGGGTTGATGACACAATCTGTAGATGTATGGGGAAAAAAAAACATCAACTCTCTCTCTCTCTCTCACTCTCACTCTCTATCTATCTATCATCTTCGTCCAACACTCCACCATCTTTCATTCACTACTCCATTGTACTACAGCAACTTAGGTTTAATTTTTTTAATTCTTAATATTATTTATTTCATTTCACTCACTATCGATTTAACTTTTTTAAACTTTTATTTTTAATCAATATTCCTATTAATATAATGAGATGTTTCGCATAGATTTATTCTTTTTCCTCCTTATTTGAATCCAATTACTCGAATGAGAACAAACAACAACAACAACAACAACAACAACAACAACAAACAAACAAACAAACAAAACAAAAAAAAAAAGTTCAAAATTGTTTTTTATAATTAAGAACTCCCATGAATGATTATTATTATCTCTTTATAGAAGAGGCTAAAAAAAAAAAGTCGGTTGACTATATATATATATATATATATATATATATATATATATATATATATATATATATATATTATATATATATATATATATATTATATATATATATATATATATATATATATAAGGGGAAAGGGGTCCATTTCTCCCTCGGGGCTATTACGTCAACTGGCATTTTTGCTTCAGAAAATTGTATTTATCAACTCGTTTTCACATAAGGGGGATATAAATAGCCTTGAGTTTACCCTAAGGTGACCATATTTTTCTGACCAAAAATGGGAACGCCTTGACAACCCACCCCCCCACACCCACACCCAAATACCCTGCCTATTAAGGGTTTTAAGGAATGTATAAAGGAGGGTGATTTTTAATGTAAAGAAGAAAGACGAATGTTGTTTCCAAAAACAAGTCATATGGTTTATTAGTTAAGGACATTAAAACAAAAAAAAAAAAAAAAAAAAAAAAAAAAAAAAAAAAATTTTAGTCTTCTTCTGCTCCCACGCGCCGCACCCTCACCCTCTGGCTGGCTGAATAAATAATTTTTACAAAATCTAAACATCGGAACAAATGTCCGTCCCGATTTACCCTCTTAAAAAAACGGGGCACGGCTTAAAAAAATCGGGACGGATGGTCCCTCTAGTCCATCATGTAGCATCCACTTGTCAGTGTAAAAATTTTAGTAAATTTTTTTTTATTTTGACAAACAGATTTTTCACTCATCAGCGGCAACTTCTGAAGGGAAGAAGTATTATATCGTTTTACAAGAAACAGTAGAAGAATAATGAGTTTTTAGAATCAATAAATATTTTGCATGCATTAGGTTTCTTTTTTTTTTTTTTTTTTTTTTTTTTTTTATAAAAGTTCACATCTCACGGGCATTGCACTATTGGGATCCTACGTATATACCTAGGATCCCAAGTGGGTTCGAACCGGCGCCCTCAAGCACGTGAATCAATCACTCTACCGTTTGAGTCACTGTGTATATTAGAATTTACTTCAGTATTTTGAATAGTTATTCTACAGAACAGAACAATTAAAATGGAGGACTGGCAACAAAGGGTTATTTCACCCACTGCTGGACGAAGTAACCCCACCCCATATATAAAATTTAGATCATTAATAGAAAAACAAATCTGAGATGATGGATATATATAATTTTGACAAAACTGGGTACCTAAATGTTATAGATGCTCTTAAAGTTGTTACGCCAAAAGGAAAACATCCGGTTGGACAGGAAGAGAGAACTAGAGAGAGGAACTATAATGTGTGGAGTAATAAATGCTATGGCAATAACCTTCCACCTTCTCTCATATTTCAAAGAAAGAGATTAAAGAGCAAATAAGGATGGGAACTGCACAAGAAGTAGTACGTCTTGGCTGTGTAAATTCTTCTGGCTGAATGACTTTTGATTTATTTTTAAAAGTGTAGAGCACATCATGAAGAATATCAGAATATTTGGAGAATAAAATACTATTACATCAATATAATGATATTATTAACCTTCTTTCCATACACTTCTCGTAAATTGCAAACCCTTGACTAATGTGCTTGGGCCATTTAAGATTCATTACTCTATAAATTTAAATTTATGGCATGCGAATAATTCCAAAAACTTTTGATAAAAATTCTGAGAAAATTTTAAAGCAGGATTTCGCAAAAGAGAAATTTATCCAATTTGTTTGGAGAAAACAAATTTCTCCCTGCTGTTGTGTCAGATAAGCCCTTTGAAGGTACAACTTCAGATACAAAGAAACCCTGAGATAAAACTAGTCAAGCAATGGAAGAATTTGATACTTATATTATCGTACTTCTTACAAAAGTAGTAAGGAATACAACAGCTGCTAGCCGACGGGGGTGAAAGCCAGAAAAAGAAGCACTTGAAATTGAGCGTTCTGCAACAGCAGATATGAAATCGATTATTCTATCAGATACTCCTTTAAAATGAAAATTACAGCAAGGGGTTCACAGAACACAAAAGTTCCAGTGAAGATGAAGAAAATATTCCCATAAACAATTCTTCTAAAATATCTGATGAATTTGAAGTTATATAGTCATTTGCTTAGAAACTTAGAAAGCTTAGAAAAGCAAATGCATTGTTGTAAAAGTATTGAAAACTACTGAATATGG
The DNA here is from genome assembly GCA_009176605.1 of Armadillidium nasatum. Classification (NCBI taxonomy): domain Eukaryota; kingdom Metazoa; phylum Arthropoda; class Malacostraca; order Isopoda; family Armadillidiidae; genus Armadillidium; species Armadillidium nasatum. The sequence goes on along the minus strand of SEYY01008334.1, from coordinate 21,275 downwards.
AAGTAATTTTCAAATCTCATATTCAAAACTAAGGAAACGATTCTATTATCCTTAAAATCCAGATAGAAGTTTATCTTTAGAGATATAATCTAAGATGCTTTGCCAACTCTACAAGAGAGAACATTCTAGACAATGAAACGTAAAAAAAATCCCGATTTGGTATTGATTTTTCAAAATTTTCAAGGAAAAAACTAATTCTGGATCAATTTCAGAATGAAGAGCTAAATAATAAAGTTTTTACAATTTCATAATCTAATTTTTTTTATAACAGTTATCGAGTAGACGAAGAAGCCACACTAATGAACATAATAGCCCCATGGAAATGACGAAAATGTGGGTATATGAGGCTACTCCAGCCATTTCAATAATTTAAAAAAAAAAAAAATTTATATTTTCATTATTATTCTGAAAATTATAAAATTGTTTTAATAAAATTTAAGTAAATGAATGTACTTTGTATGCGTGTAAGGATTATTTCATTTCATCAATTAAATTTGAAGTTGTAAATGAAAAATCCATACTATGGCGAACTCGCTTCTTTTCCCATATATAAATATATATATATATATATATATATATATATATATATATATATATATATATATATATATATATATATATATATATATATATATTTATTTTTTTTTTTTTTTTTTTTTTTTTTAAAACATTTTAAATTTTAATAATTAATAATAAAATAATAATAATAATAATAATAATAATAATAATAATAAAATAATAATAATAATAATAATAATAATAATAATAATAATAATAATAATAATAATTAATAAAAAAGTATGAATAAAAACAAAAATTACTACTTTAAATTTCCATTTATAAATAATAAAAATTCAAGAGCATGCCCGAGTTTTTTAACACTCTCTCTCTCTCTCTCTCTCTCTCTCTCTCTATATATATATATATATATATATATATATATATATATATATATATATATATATATATATATATATATATATATATATATATATATATTCTGAGAAATTACTGCAACAAAACTCTAAGCAATAACATGATGGTTTCGCTCAATTTAAATACAACAAGAAAAAAATACCTAAATTAATAACAATAAATAGTAATAATAATAATAATAATAATAATAATAATAATAATAATAATAATAGAAGTAAAAAATTATTATTACTATTATTATTATTATTTTACAATAAAATATAAATGTTATAAAGTTAATAAAAATATAAAATAAAAATAATAATAATAATAATAAAATACGTGAATTCAACAAATTCAGAAAGACAATTTATCTCTGAAAATTTTAATAAAAAAATAATATATTTCTTTCTTTTGAAGTGTTTTAAATATTTAAAAACTACTTTAGAAATGAAAAAAGCAAAGACATATATATATATATATATATATATATATATATATATATATATATATATATATATATATATATATATATATATATATATATATATATATATATCAATGATGGATCGGATGTCATTTTCTCATTTGCGAATGAGGATGCGGATGTAGAACTTTCGTCAGTTGCGGATGCGGATGTTGAATTTTGGTGAAGTTCAGATGCGGATGTGAATGCTGAATTTTCGAAAGTGCGGATGCGGATGAGGATGTTAATTTTGATGAAGATACGAATGCGTATGCCATCGCTAATATATATATATATATATATATATATATATATATATATATATATATATATATATATATATATATATATATATATATATATATATATATATATATATATATAAAGTTGAGATGACTTCTTTCCTAGTGAACGTTAATCTAATTAGAAAGATTAAAGCCAATACGAAGTGTTTCCACAAACTCATTTAATACACTGAGAACGTTTCTCACAGAATCTCTGTCCGTCTTTAGCAAAAACTAAATTTTACAAATTTCTATTTTAAAATCCAATCAAAATAAAAATTCATTAACCATATATAAGATATTTAAAATAATATCAATTGGTATAAAATAATAAAAATAAAGTAATAATAATATTGATATTGAAATAAGAAATAAAATTAAAAAGGCTGGACTATTTTAGTGAAAAAGGACTTCATTTTTTGGTGAAAAGGACAATAGAAGAAGCTTGATCAATTAAGGACGGGCAATGAGTTTTTATATATAAAACTACAATATCCTACGAAGTGGAAGACGCATGTTGAAGGATAGAGAAATTAGAAGGAAAAAATGGGTGGGTATTTCCATGGTCTTTTATGGCAGACTGTAAAAGGAGAACAAAGGGGAAGTTCTGTTCTAAAGGAAACTCCTCATTGCTTATTAATAATCCCTTTTAATTGTAAGCCAGTTTGGCCTTCATACGTCGCATTACATCTGACACAAATAAATAAATAATTGAGAGGGAATTATAATTTATAAGAATAAACTGGCATTGCGGGAATGTAGCTTAAACTATAGTAAGAATATTTCTATTAAGTTGAGATACAAGTGATTCCATAAAAGGAAGTTTTAAGTATATTTTTTGTTTGGGTACAGTAGGAAAATGAAGAGTGGGTCTGAAGATATTAGTGAGATACTCGTTAATACTTTTTTCCACTTGGAACTTTGGGAATAAATTAAAATGGAAAAGTATTTTAATATATTCCATCTCTGTATAATATATATATATATATATATATATATATATATATATATATATATATATATATATATATATATATATATATATATATATATATATATATATATATATATATATAATTAGTGATGAATTGCATGTCATTTCACCATTTGCAGATGCGGATAATCGAATTTTCGTCAAGTGCGGATGCATAATTTTCGCAAGTGCGGATGCGGATATTAATTTTGATGAGGATACTCTGCGGATACCATCACTATATATATATATATATATATATATATATATATATATATATATATATATATATATATATATATATATATATATATATATATATATATATATATATATATATATATATATATATATATATATATATATATATATATATATATATATATATATATATATATATATATATATATATATATATATATATATATATATATATATATATATATATATATATGAGTGTGTGTGTTTCTGAGTGAGTATGTATGAGCACGAGCGTGTGCATATGTGTAACAGCAGCTTGTATTAAATTAGGAAGTTTGCTATTAAGTTACTAAAATTTTAAAACTTTCCAAATCAAAATATGAAAAAGAAAACTTTAAAAATTTAACAAGAGCTGAAAATATATATTAAAAAAATAAAAATAAAATAAATCTTACAGATGGGGAAATAAGAGAAACGTGTGAAGAAGGAAGTGTGGGGGTGAGGGGGTCGAAAAGATTGGGATTGATAGCAAGGACAGCAATAAATTTCTTTTCAATAAATATTACTTCACATTATTGTAGGGGATTGCAATAATGCAAACGTATGCTATAATTCAAAAATACCTATAATATATATATATATATATATATATATATATATATATATATATATATATATATTATATATATATATATATATATATATATATATATATATATATATATATATATATATATATATATATATATCACAGCAAAAAAAAAATCTTCGGGTGAAAAAATTCACTACATAACAAAGGTCTTAAAACGATGAAAATTCAAGAGCAAATATATAAGAAAGAAAAACGCAACACAACACTCCCCTTTGAAAGCTAAGAGAAAACTGGCTTGAGAAACTCTTATTTTTTCGCCATTCCAATTTTCAACTTTGCAAACT
>SEYY01008334.1:0-7500 GCA_009176605.1 Armadillidium nasatum | reverse complement strand
GAGGGAGTTAGAAGCAAAATTAGAGTTGACATTATTTGCAAAATGGAAGAAAAAATTTTAGGAAGAACAACTGAAAAGTCCATTACATTTTTTAAGTAAAAAGGTTTAATATTTTACTAGTTTTACACGATTCAGGGATGAAATATAAGAAGCATGAATTTCTGGGGTGTGAAGACTGGTAATTTCTGAAGGCAGTGTCCACGGCAGTGAATAGCAAGAGAACAAGAGGAGTTAAAACAATATTATTATTTTTAGTTGGAGAAAAAAATATGGCTGAGATAATTTGTTATATAAATGGCTAAGTGTGTTCTGCACACTTAGAGAGACTCTACCCACTGAAGCCATTATCATTCCAAGGGATATATATATATATAAACCCTATGATCCTCTCCTATGAGAAAAAAAGTTATACCGAAAGAATGACACAACGGTTTCTGACCTGGACTAGAGATCCCTAGGCATCAATAATGTTGTGAGTTTTCCGCTAGATTATAAGTTTTGTGTAGTCAACTACAAGTTGCAACAATGTGGGATGGGGCTGTCATCCTTGGCAAGAAGTGACAAGAGGCTTAAATAATTGTGATTGTTTTCCTGAAGGGAGAGATAATGATTCCCTTGGTGAAGTTTGGCGAAGCATTCTTTGTTCCTCTGAACTTTATTTCGGATCATGATTGTGTTTCTGGGTGGTAGTTTTAAGGATCTGTGGGTTAATTAGGTGTAAATCTGTTTTATTACTCCTTTGCTGGGTGGTGGGTGAGGAAGTGAGTCAATATGTGTGAGTAATATGAGGATATTGTATATTTATTTTGCTTTAGCAGTCAGTGTATTAAGGAAAAGTATAATGAGTGATCATGGGCCAAAGTTCTACTGTAAACTTGAAAAACAATGTTGGGATGTGAAAAGGGTCTCTTATAGAAAATATCTTTGTTTCTAATTGGAATAGAAAATTCGAAGTTTATCAGAAAATAACAAATATTAAGAAACATTTTATTAAAAATACACACATACCTGGCATGTCTGAATATCTCATTGATATCGTCACATTTTCTCCACATTCTCTACCGACTTCGATCCCCGTCTGCACTTGCGCAATAGGAACAGAAGACGTTGAAATACCATCCAAGTGAGACGATCCCTCTGAGCTTCTACTCAGTTCATCTCGTTCGAACTGACGATGGGAGACTTCAGGGGTTGAATTACATGGGTGGTAAACTCCATTCATCGGGAAAGCGGTGTTCTTCGCAATCTGAATTACAATGTATACTTAAAAAGATAGGAAATTTTCTTGTGCATCCCAAAATTCTAGGTGTTGTTTATTATTATTATTATTATTATTATTATTATTATTATTATTATTATTATTATTATTATTATTATTATTATTATTATTATGCTAATAATCAGTTATTTGGACAAACATTAATATGGGGAAAGGTTAAAGATGGTTAGAGATATGTCATCATTGAATTCTTTAATGATTTCATAACTGTAAATGGTCAATGATATTAAATCGAGAGATTTGAGAGAAAAACAGAGAGATAATATTTCAAAAGCAAATGAAATAGAAACCGCGTAGTATCAATAGTTATTATGCGAATTCATTAAACCTGTTGCATAAAGAAAAGTTAAAAGAAATTTTATGAAAAAGGAGGTAGTAGATGAACTACCTTCATAGAATTTGTTACATACAAGAAAATTATAATGTATCTTTTTAACTTTCAAGCATACATAAGACTGCATCAAATCAGAATAAGATAATTAAATTCAAACAAGTTAAACCTAAGAAGACAAGAGGGAAATGAATAAATAATAATTTGAGATGGAAGAATAAAAAATATTTATAAGTAAAAAAAAGCATAAAAATAGCAAACTAAAAAATCATAAACGATCGATTAAGATGAGGAGGTGACAGGAAGTTTAACTAAGAAAAGTATAGTCCTTAATGGTAGGTTAGAAAAATAAGAAAATCTCTATCCAATTCAGTCATATATATATATATATATATATATATATATATATATATATATATATATATATATATATATATATATATATATATATATATATATATATATATATATATATATATATATATATATATATATATATATATATATGGTGTTTCATGAGGAATCTTAAAGAATTTAGGATGTGATAGTAGGACTATCCTGAGTAAAAATGTTCTCATAAACATGTGTCCAAATTTCAATGGGTGGAGATAAAGTCGTTTTAGTTATAAGACAATAATCACAAACCGTCAGGTTACAACTGGTCATAGGTCTCATTTACATAATTTCACTTCATGCGGGAAAATACAAAATTCAAGTATAATGTGTATTTTACAGTGAATGACTTACTATGAATTTATGAATACAAAGGAAGTAATTTGCGGTAACACAATTTTTTTAAGTCACAGTAACTGCTATAATAAGGTGTAAGATCAACAAGCCCTATAACTAAAAACTATCTCCACACCCATTGAAATTTGGACAATGTTTATAAGATCATTTTTACTTGGGATAGTCCATACATATTATCTCCTAAATTACTTTACATATATATATATATATATATATATATATATATATATATATATATATATATATATATATATATATATATATATATATATATATATATATATATATATATATATATATATATAATAAATTTCAAAGAAAAAAAAAAAAAAAAAAAACAAAATCAAAAAAAAGATAAATAAATTTAAAATTATCAAGTGTCCATGAAATAAACCATAAGATAAGAATGAATTTGAATAAAAACTGAAAAAACCAGGAAAATAAGAACTGAATTGAATGACCTTCATTGGTATTAAACCTGAAGTCAATATGAGTTTAAACATGCAAATAAAAAGTAAAGAGGATACAGATATACACTATGGTGAAGACGAGACTCAAAGCATAAAAACATAATCATTCCTTTGAGTAGAAAAGATAAAGATGTCATAGATTATCTTTTGAGAGATGTAACGGTATCAAAGCAGAGAAAACCTACAAACATTGATTTATTATTATTTAAACTTCCTATAATTAACTATGTTCTATATGCCAAACAAATATTTAAGCAAATCATTAAAAGAAAAAAGTATTAGTTATTCTGTTCTCATCTGCTAAATAACCCACTATACACTGCATTGAAAACGCTAAGCGTCTTATGAGATTTTAAAAATTTATTTATTATTATTATTATTATTATTATTATTATTAATTATTATTATATTATTATTATTATTATTACTATTATTATTAGTAGTATTATTATTATTATTATTATTATTATTTTATTTTGAATAGGATTCATACCTGTAAAAGAACAATGCAGTGCTTAATGGATTCCAAAACATGATTAAGGTTGGACAAAATAAGTTGCCCTCTGGCTTTATTATTAGGATCCTCGGTGGCACTGCACATTCTCTCCAAACTATTAGACTGATCTATCAGCAACTGCAGGTAGGCATCACTTTCGGTTAGCTTGCGATCAAAATCTGCCATAGTTGGGAGTGGCTGATTAGGATCCCATCTCTGAAAGAGATAATAAATAAATGAATTTCAACAGTTTTTTATTATTATTATTATTATTATTATTATTATTATTATTATTATTATTATTAAATATAACATGCTTCACAAAAACATAAAATCTAGAGTAAACGGTAAGTTGGACATAAGGTATTAGTGGAAGATTTAGAAAGTGAACAATAAATAGAGAGGATATGATTGCATAATAAAATATGGTATACTGATCAGAATTAAAAATGTTGATGTGTTCGGGATCTATATAAATGCTTGATGAATGGAAACGAAACTAACGTAGAAAGAGTTAATGATAAAAAAGTATCTTGATAAAATAAAAAAAAATTCTTTCAGTTATAAAAAGACTTAAAAGTACAACTTAGTTGAGATGTGATTATAAGAATACCAAAACTATTAGAAAAATATATACAAACTGAAAATATGCCTTAATTTTTTGTAGCTAATCAATCTGATCTTAAGGCAAAAGATAATCAAGGAATACAAGGTACTGGCAGTTAAAACTAGAATGCAGAGGAATCACTTTGTTGAAAAATATCATTAACAAATAATTACCAAATTAGATATAGAACAGTTAGGAATTACTTATGTTTTTAATAAACAAAACTTAAATATTAAAACAACGATACACAATGTAAACTAGCACTGACATGGCTTTTAATATACAGTGCCAAAATTTGATAAACTGTCAATCTTGCTACAAATTTTTTTTTTTTGTTTTCCTTCCCTGATGTTCACATTTCATCAGCAATGCTCTACTCGAGGAGAGAACTTTTCTAGATAGTTTTCACCTAGGATCCCCATGTGGTATCAAACCGGCGCCTTCAACCATGTAAATCAATCACCCTACCATTAAGCCACAGTATAATTTTTGTAAACTAAATCAAGGCTCCTCTCCTTTGGGTTTCCTCTTCTCTTTGCTTACTTATGTCTAGCTTTCTTTCTAATCATTCCATTTCGGCTGTTGTTGACGGGGCGACTTCTTCCTTCACTGTCAATAGTGGTGTTCCTCAGGTTTCCGTCTTGTCTCCTACTCTATTCCAACTTTTCATTAATGATCTCAGTTGCTCATCTAACCCTATCCATTCATAAGCCAATTCTACTACTCATTTCAAATCTGCTCCCTCCTTTACATCTAGAGTTGCCTCTCGTCTTCATCTTTCCGATTCCATTCTTGCAGATCAGGATAGAATTTCCCAGTGGGGTCTTTTCAACCTTGTTAAATTCAACTCTTTTAAAAATACAACCTTCTAGAGATCTCCCTCTCAAAAGCATCTCCAAACTTTCCTATTTCTTTCAATGTTTCTCCTCGTCTCTCCAGGTTGACAAAAAAAAAATGTCTTGGAAACCTCACATCACAATGGTTGCTAGGGCTGCCACAAAGAAGCTGGGAGTTTTGTTTAGGCTGCAAGAATTTTTTTTTCTTCTTCACAGTTACTCCAATTATACAAGGGCCTCATCCAATATTGTATGGAGTACTGCTCTCATATCTGGTGTGGCTCAGGTTTTACCCGACTTTTGGATAGGGTTGGGTCAAAGGCTAGAAAGACTTATAAACTGTTCCACTCTTACAAATCTACTTGATCCTTTATCTCTGCAACGTGACGCTGGTGCCCAGTCTCTTTTCTATAGGTACTACAACGGCAAATGCTCAAGGTAACTGTCCTCTCGTATACCTCCACCTTTACGGCGTCCTCGTAGCACAAGGGGTGCATTGTCTGCACATAAATTTTGTGTAGACATAGGCAACTCCAGGCTTGTTCACAGTAGTATCTCCTCCTTTCCAGCTACCTCTGTTTTGTGGAATTCTCTCCCATCTTCTGTGCTTCCTGCTAAATTTAATCTCCATTCCTTTAAAGCCCACGACTGTGCTCACCTACGAAATTTGCGTTAGGTGGGGCTTGTGGGTTATTTTATTTTTTCTATTGCTCTAATACCCCTTCCTTGAATAGGGCCCTGACCCGTAAACGGTAGTGATGTGTAAAAAAAAAAAAAAAAAAAAAAAAGTTAATGTTTTTATGAAGTTCTTTAAAATATCTTTACAGTAAAAAAAAAATATATTAGTTTATAGGTGTTATTTTTTCCTTTCCATACACGTTTAAGAGCATTTTGGAAAAATAAATACCAAGGACTAAAGGGTTTATTATATATATATATATATATATATATATATATATATATATATATATATATATATATATATATATATATATATATATATATATATATATATATATATATATATATATATATATAGCCTACTTACTCTTTGAGCAGCTGCATGCCTCAATACAGTATCTTCAAGTGCTCTAATCCATTTCTCTCTTTCATCAGCATCAATATGTGCCTATATATATATATATATATATATATATATATATATATATATATATATATATATATATATATATATATATATATATATATATATATATATATATATATATATATATATATATATATATATATATATATATATATATATATATATATATATATATATATATATATATATATATATATATATATATATATATATATATATATATATATATATATATATATATATATATATATATATATATTATATATATATATTATATATATATATATATATATATATATATATATATAAATATTATTAATAATAATAATAATAATAATAAATAATAATAATAAAATAATAATAATAATAATAATAATAATAATAATAATAATTTGTTTTTAAATATTTGAATCACAAAGACAAATCTGAAAATAGGTAGATAGGGTTATATAGAATACTTCCCCCCCATCACATATACATGTATAAGAAGGAATTAAACAAAATGCACAAATAATACTTCTATTACATTTTGAGGCACATCAAGAAAGCCCTCGATAAGGTACCCCAAATAAGGTGATGTGAAAGTTATCACAAATTGTGGCAAAGGTAGTGAGGTGTATGATTGGATTAAAGAGTAATTAAAAAATAGAAAGCAGCATGTACAAATGAAAGACCATAAATCATCAAGGGTAATAGTGAAAAAGTGGTATTCCATAGGTTTAAGTGATAGAGCCAATATTATTCTTTGTATTTAAAAATAATCTGGATGAAGAACTTAAATGTAAGGCTTTTAAGTCTACAGACAATAATACCAAAGTGGCTACTGATATAAAGAATAATAGTGGATGTTTTAAGATTCAGTGATGTGGATAGACTTCTTGAGTAAGTAGATTAGTGACATGAATTATAATTGTAAAAAGTTTAAAGTTCTTCATGATGGTTACTCAAATAAAAGATATAACTATGATATGAATGAGGATTAGTTTTAAGTCTGTGGACAAAGGAAGATTTCGTTATGATTATAAGCAGTAATTTGAAAGTGGTCAATCAAAGAAGGGAAAAAAGTTAATAGGTTTCGAGTGTAATAAATCGCAATGTTGTTAACAAGACTAAGGAGGTTATAAGAAATACAAGTTGTATAATAGCTATGTCAAGTCAGTATTAGAGTATTGAGCACATGTTTGGGCCCCTCATTTAAGAAAAGACATATGCTGGAGTAGGTGCAAAAAAGAGCAACAAGGATGTTTTCTTTTGAGAGAGAAAGATAGATAGGTGAGGGAGGGAGTTGGGAATGTTTCCTGTTGAAAGAAGGAATTCTTAGATAGGATATGATACAAGTTTACGAAATACTTTCATCTCTCAATTATACTGAGATCAATAAATTCTTTATAGTAGACCATGGAAAGGGAGACCAGGAAGCATGATAAAACAAAGTCATGCAATCTTAATTTCAGAATATACTCATTCAGTAATAGGGCTATTAATTTTTTAAATGCTTTACTGTAAAAGTTGCTGATTATGATTTACTTGAAAGGTTAAAATGGACTGGATAGGTATAATATGAGTGTATCATGACTAAGTCTAATTGGCAAGTTTGTAATTAGTCATTATAGTTAATCTGCA
>SEYY01008333.1:20000-25681 GCA_009176605.1 Armadillidium nasatum | reverse complement strand
TGTAGACGCCTCAAAACCGAACCACTTAGAAGCTTGTTTAGAAAGAGAAATAACGTGATCTTTCAAGAAAGATCACGAGAAAAAGAAACAAAGAATATTAAGAAGAAATGAAGGTTTGAGTTGTGTGTTTTCGAAGAAGATATCATAGTTGCGTGGAAGATTGTGCGAGTAGAGAGATATAGAAATTGAGTTTTTGAGGAATTGAAAATGACCATGTTTCCTCTGCCCCAATTTGAAATGCGAGATAGATCAGAAGTTAGTTGCTCTAAGCCAACTCCCCTTGCGTCTATTAACTGTTGTTGGGAGGTGCGCCTTTCGAAATGAAAAGAGTAATGAAGGGTGGAGTCATCAGCATAGGAGTGGATAGGAGATGAAGTAATAGAGAGAAGATCATTAATGAAAAGCAGAAAGTATTGAAGAATACCACTATTAATAGATTTATAGGCTGAACGGTGGCCGTCTACAACAGCTGCTATAGAACGACCAGAAGGAAATCAGAGAGAAGGACGGAGAGAAGGATAGATTCCGAATGGGGAAGTTTAGAAATCAAAGCTTTGTGCCAGACTCTATCGAAGGCGCGGCAGCAAAAGATTCACCGAAATGCAGAAGAGCGGTGGAACAAGAGTCAGAGAGATGGTAAATGAGATCACCAGTAGAGCGTTTCTTCCGAAAACCATACTGGCGACCAGAGATAAGATTAGAAGAATTGAGATGTTTCCAAATCTTCCTGTTAAGGATAGATTCGAAAACTTTAGAAAGAACGGAGCTTAAAGAATTTGGACGGTAGTTAGAGGGTTGAGAGGGGTCCCCCTTCTTCGGCACAGGCTGAATGAGCGCACGTTTCCAGCAAGAAGGAAAGGTTGAAGTAGAAAGACATAGACGAAATAGTTTACCAAGGCAGGGTGCAAGCTCGGAAGCACAAGTTTTGAGAACCACAGTAGAGGTACCATCAGGACCGTACGTCTTCTTAGTGTTAAGATCAGAGAGAACTGAAATGACGTCTTTAGAAGAAATAACAATTTTAAGCATAAATGAGTTTGGGGGTTGAAGGAGTAGGAGCAGCTCCGGAAAAGGTTGAATTGAAGGCAAAAGTTTGAGTGAAGAGTTCATCTTTAGAGGAGGGCAAAACGGCAGTTGAACAGTCAGAAGATACTAGAGGAGGGAAAGAGGAAGAAGCAAAGTTAGAGTTGACATTTTTTTGCAAAACGCCAGAAAGAACGTGAAGAAGATTAACCAGAAAGATTATTGCATGTTTTACTGAGAAAAGTTTTTAGTGTTACGAAAGATAGATTTTGCACGATTCCAGGATAAAATGTAAGTTGGGTGAGTTTCTGGAGTTTGTAGACGACGGCAATCACTGAAGGAAGCATAGCATGAGAACAAACAGAGTTAAATCAAGGTTTGTTATGTTTAGTAGAAGGGAAAGAATATGTAATGTACGCCTTCATTCAGCAGAGAGATTATATTATATATATATATATATATATATATATATATATATATATATATATATATATATATATATATATATATATATATATATATATATATATATAATATATATATATATGTTATATTCAGTTTTAATTTAAGTTAAAAGATAAAAAGAGAGAGAAAAAATTCTCATTATGAATAGTTGGAAGAATATTTTGAATAGTTTTGAATATTTTTTTTCTAATTAGATTTTTCTTCCCTAGAGAAATTTGTACCTTTTCTTTTTCCTTTAAATAGAAAATTCTTCATAGATTTTACGCCTAGTCATCATTTCATTATTCTAGATAGTGAATATTAATAAAAATGATCATCATTTGAATTTTCTAGATAGTGAATATTAATAAAAATGATCATTTCAATATTCTAGATAGTTAATATTAAATGATCTACATATATCACAAGATCATTTATATGTCAATACTTTAAACATTACATTTTCAACAAGTGTCAATTGTAATAAATTTTTCAAGTTCTTATTTACTGCTACTTAAATTATAAACATGCTTAACTATAAGGATATACAGATATATAAAATACAGATTTGTCATGATTATAAAATTTTACTCATTTTCTGGTAAAACTATTCGACAGATGTCATTCATCCGTATATGGATTATTAATAGGAAATTTGGCAATCTATAATAGCGCTAGCCTCTAAAAGTACAAGAGATTATTTAAAACAGTATATATTGTTATTAATATTATTATTATTATTACCTTGCATAACTACACAATATATAATATATATATAATATATATATATAAATATAATTATTATATATATATATATATATATATATATATATATATATATATATATATATAATATATATATTATATATATATATATATATATATATATAGTATATATATATATATATATATATATATATATTATATATATATATATATATATATATATATAATATATATATATATATATATATATATATATATATTATATATATATATATATAATGTATTATATATATATATATATATATATATATATATATATATATATATATATATATATATATATATATATATATATATATAGAATATATATATATATATATATATTATATATATATATATATATATATTATATATATATATATATATATATATATATATATATATATATATATATATATATATATATATATATATATATTATATATATATATATATATATATATATATATATATATATAATATATATATATATATAAATATATAATAACTATATATATATATATATAATATATATATATATATATATATATATATATATATATATATATATATATAATATATATATATATATATATGTTATAATGTAATATATCCCATGTATCTAATTAAACAAGCAGAGTAACAATTTACATAAAGATTTATGGGTTCTATTTTTTGTATCTTGAATAAGTCAGTTTTATGTATTATATTTTATAGTGTAATATATATATATATATATATATATATATATATATATATATATATTATATATATATATATATATATATATATATATATATATATATATATATATTACTATTATTACAAAAAAAAAAAGGATTATTAATTCATTTGCCTCTCAAATATTTTAATGAAATTTCGTATATTACAATTGCTAATAAATAAATTATCAAATAATAAATTAATTCATTTAAGAAATTAAATTGCAAATTATAATTTATTAGGTTTAAAATTTTCAAATAGAATTAATATCATTTTCGTGAGCTCCTAATTATAGTATTGATTGCTTTTAATTTATGTAAACGAAAGTTCTGTTGAATTTTATCGAAACAAAATGAAAATTATTATTATAAAGTCAACAGTTTGATGAATACTAGTTTATTATATTATTTTATTATTATTATTATTATTATTATTATTATTATTATTATTATTATTATTATTATTATTATTATTATTATTATTATTATTATTATTATTATTATTATTATTAATTATTATTATTATTATTATTATTATTTATTATTTATATTTTAATATTATTATTATTATTATTATTATTATTATTATTGTTTATATTAATTTAATTTTTATTTTAAATTTAGTTTTATTGATTTAATCTTTATTTTTTGTTTCATTTTCTTCTTCTATAATTATATTATTATTATTATTATTTATTTTTATTATTATTATTATTATTATTATTATTATTATTATTATTATTATTATTATTATTATTATTATTATTATTATTATTATTATTATTATTATTATTATTATTATTATTATTAATCATTATTGTTATTATTTTTGTTATTCATTAATATTATTATTAATATTTATTTTTATCAAGCATTTAAATAATTATTATTATTATCTCTATTATTACTATTGTTATTTCTATAATTGTTATTACTGTTTTTATAAATATTAGTAATGTTATTCAAATTATTCATATTATTCTGAATATTTTTTAACATTAAATTTATTATTATTAATATTGAAATTATTACTATTATTATATTTATCATTATTAATTTTACTATTATTATTATCATTACCATTATTATTATCATTTTCGTTACTATTAATATTGTTATTAATCTTATTATTATTAGTAAGTTTTGGAAAAAAACAGAATTAGTGGAAGCAGTAGAAGAATCATTGTATTATTAATATTATTATTATTATTATTATTATTATTATTATTATTATTATTATTATTACTATTATTATTTTATTAATTTCATTTTGATTATTTTTATTAATTAAATATAATTAGTTATATTACCATTATTAAAATAATAATAATAATTATTATTATATTATTATTATTATTATTATTATTATTATTATTATTATTTATTATTATTATTATTATTGTATTCGTATGCAATAGTTTTGAAAAATATAGTATTATTAGTAACAGTAGAAATAGTAGTAATAGAAGTTATAGCTGCAGTGTTAGTATTTTAAAGACTTACATTAATCACAGCATTTGGAGAAGTTTTATTTTTATTTTTTCAAATTATTTAGACAAAAAAAATTAATAAATAAATAAATATAATTAATAAATAAAATAAAAAAAAAATCATATATATTATTCATATAATATATATATTTAATATAATATTTATATAATTATATATATATATATATATATATATATATATATATATATATATATATATATATATATATAATATATATATATATATATATATATATATATATATATATATATATATATATATATATATATATATATATATATATATATATATATATATAAACTAAATATAAAATAGACTAATTTACGGAAAGAAAAAATAATAAATTTATACTGAAAATAGAATATTTTTATTTATTTTTTTTTATTTTTTTTAAATTTTATTTTATTTTTTATTATTTTATTTATTTATTATTTATTTTTTTTTATATAAGGTTTTTTTTTTTATTATTTATTTTTAGCTTTTTTTTGAAACGTATGAAATACATTAATCATATATATATATATATATATATATATATATATATATATATATATATATATATATATATATATTATATATATATATATATATATATATATATATATATATATATATATATATATATATATATATATATATATATATATATATATATATATATATATGCAAATATATATATATATAATTATATATATATATATATTATATATATATATATATATATATATATATATATATATATATATATATATATATATATATATATATTATATATATATATATATATATATATATATATATATATATATATATATATATATATATATTATATATATATATATATATATATATATATATATATATATATATATTATATATATATATATATATATATATATATATATATATATATATATATATATATATATATATATATATATATATATATATATATATATATATATATATATATATATATATATATATATATATATATATATATATATATATATATATATATATATATATATATATATATATATATAATATATATATATATATATATATATATATATTATATATATATATATATATATATATATATATATATATATATATATATATATATATATATATATATATATATATATATAATATATATATTATATTATTAACAAAGTGTGGTACTTACGTTTTAACAACCAAAGTACTTTA
>SEYY01008332.1:10000-14450 GCA_009176605.1 Armadillidium nasatum | reverse complement strand
TGACTCTTGGTACTCCGCTCTCCGGAGTTTCGGTGAGCCTCTCGCTGTGGTGCTAGACATATCGAAAGCCTTCGATAGAGTCTGGTACAAAGCTTTGATTTCCAAACTTCCCTCTTTCGGAATCTATCCTTCCCTCAGTGACCTTCTCTCTAATTTCCTTTCCGGTCGTTCTATAGCAGCTGGTGTAGACTGCCACCGTTCATCCTAAATCAATTGTGGTGTTCCTCAATCTGTCCTATCTCCAACTTTCTAATTTCAATGATCTTCTCTCTTTTTTCGTCTCCTATACACTCCTATGCGTTTTTCCACCCTCATTATTTTTCAATTTGAAGACGTCCCTCCCAACAGCAGTTGATAGATTCAAGAAGATGGGTGGAGAATGACCTCTGATCTTTCTCGTATTTCAAATGGGGCAGAGAAATTATGGTGTTTTTAATGCCTCAAAAACTCAATCCTCCTCTACTCGACACAATCTTCCACAACTATGACATCTTCTTCGAAAATACTCAACTCAAACCTTTATCTGTCTAATATTCTGGTGTTTCTTTTCTCTTGATCTTTCTGAAAAAAATTTTTCTTTCTAAACAAGCTTCTAAGAGTTGGGTGTTCTGAGGCGTCTTGGTATTTTTTTACGCCACCCCAGTTGCTTGCTCTTATAGGGGTGTTGTTCCCCTGTATGGAGTGTCTCGCATATCTGGAGTTGTTCCACACATACAGCTCTTCTTGAAAAGGGAGTCTAGGGATTTTGCCTTAAACTCTTCTTACTAATCTCTCCAATCTCTTTCGCCTGAATTGTTGCACTCTCTCTTTACTGTGCTATTACAACAGACACTGCTCTTCTGAATCTCTCGTCGCATACCTCCTCCATTGAGAAAACTCGTGCGACAAGCTTCACAGTCTCATCTTTCTCTGTCAACTCTCCGACCCCAGACAACTCTATGCCCACTCTTTATGTACTCTACTGGAAGTCTGGAACACACTCCTTTTATCTGTTTTCCAACTTCCTTGACTTGCACACTTTTAAGCGCCGTATCGGGTCACGTCGGCCATTACCGACCGATTTCGAATGCTCCCAACTCGGTGGATATTGGTAGGCCTCTGCCCAGAGGATATATATATATATATATATATATATATATATATATATATATTATATATATATATAATTATATATATATTATATAAATATCCAGCATTTCATTATACCTGTATCTCAGTACATTTTCAGTGCATGTTAAGTAAATTATCAGTATATCTTATGTTCGTTATTAGTACAATCTAAGTACATTCCTAGTACATTCTAAGTACATTTTCAGTACACTTATAATGACTTATGAAGGAGAACAAAACTAAATAAATGTAGGTTAATCTTCATTATAAAAGTGAAATATCTTAATTCGATATTTAGGAACATTCTCTGTGCATTTTCAGTACGTATTAAGTACATTCTCAGTACGTTATCAGTTCACTTTTAAAGACTTGCAATAGATATAAAAATATATTAAATTTACAATAATCTTCATTATAATTGCGAAATATATTAAGCTGATACTTCAGGACATTCTCAGTACATTTTCAGTCTATTTTAGGTACATTTTCAGGACATTTTCAGTCTATTTTTGGTACATTCTCAGTACGTTTTCGATACAAATTTCCAAATTGTGGATGGTACTGTTTCATCTCACTCAACCCTTGATATATTAATTTATTTACTATAAATATAGTTTTATATATATATATATTATATATATATATATATATATATATATATATATATATATATATATATATATATAATATTATATATGATATATAATATATATATATATATATATATATATATATATAATATATATATATATATATATATATATATATATATATATTATATAATATATATATATATATATATATATTAATATATATATATATATATATATATATTATAGTAGGCAAAATTATATTTTATTGTGCATCAAATATTGTAAAAATAAATTCTAACTTTAAGATGGATTTTTTACGAACTCGGATGCACACACTAATGAATCATTATTATTATTAATTATTATTATTATTATTATTATTATTATTATTATTTGCAATTAAAAAATCCATCATGAAGTAAACATTCGCAAAGAGTTTAGCAGTCTCTGGTGTAGCGAAACCGATCTACCACATTTCAAGAGATGCAGAATCATTTAAATGTCTCAGTAATGAAGAAAATAATTTTCAACGTATTGACCTTCGGATGGAGCATCCAAAAGATCGAAATATGGAAGAAAAGACACAGATTACATACGAAGAAATGGTATAGATTACATACGAAGGAAAGATATAGATTACATACGAAGAATTTATATAGATTAAATATGAAGAAAAGATATAGATTACATACGAAGAAAAGATATAGATTACATATGGGAAAAAGATATAGATTGCATACGAAGAAAAGATACAGATTACATACGAAGAATTTATATATATTAAATATGAAGAAAAGATATAGATTACATACGAAGAAAAGATATAGATTACATATGGGAATAAGATATAGATTGCATACGAAGAAAAGATTCAGATTACATACGAAGAAAAGATATAGATTACATATGAAAAAAGATATAGATTACATACGGAGAAAAGGTATAGATTACATACGAAGGAAAGATATAGATTACATAGGAAGAAAAGATATATATTACATACGAAGAAAACATTTAGATTACATACGAAGAAAACATTTAGATTAAATACGAAGAAAAGGTATAGATTACATATAAAAAAAGACATACATTACATACGAAGTAAAGATATAAATTACATACAGAGAAAACGTATAGATTAATTACGAAGAAAAGATATAGATTACATACGAAGAACAAAAAACAGCAAAATTTCGAAGAAAAGTTGAGGAAATTCGAAGAAATATTCAAGAAAATAAAGAAATGCTTTTTTTAATAATTATTTTGATATTACTGTTATATCACAATACTAAATATCTACACTGCAAAAATTATCTTAACGAATCATTGAGACAAGTGGCAAAAATGTCACAACAAATTTTTACAGTTATTTTCTTATTAGAAAATAAATCGGTGAAGCGACTTTCTTATGCTTAACATGTCTTTTCTATATTAAAAATTTCACTGTGACATTTTTGACACTTGTCCAAACGATTCGTTAGGACAATTTTTGCAGTGTATATACTGTTGTTATTCTAGAGTTTGTGCTCCATCAAAATAAGCAAGGTATAATAAGAAACATAGCCTTCCTCATAAATTATAAACATGAAATAATTATTAACACATCGGGATCAGATGCTTTAAAAAGAAAAGAGAAAAGAAACTGTAAAAACTGAGAAAAAGGTAAAAAGAAGGAAGAAGGAAGAATCAGTAGAAGAAGATAGGAGCAGAGTAGAGGTTTAAGAGGTTTGAAAGATCGGGATTGATCGTCAGGAAATAGTGCCCCAGAACGAGGTTTTTCGAAGTTGTGGATGAAGACCTTTTAGATTTGCTTCAGAAGTTATTGTAAAGAAGAAAAAGAAAAAGAAAAAGAGGAGTCTCTTTATTTTGAAAGGGAGAGAGAGAAAAAGGAAGTATATGTTTTAAGTGTTTTCAGTGTTTAGTGAAATAATTATTATTTTTTTTATCATTTTTGAAACTGAAATTTAAAATAAAACTGGTGGAGCAACTAAATTTTCAGTTTAGTTCTTTTGTTATCAAAACAACGTATATTTTACAAAAGGCATGTTAATGTACTTTTATTCATATATATTAAGTTTATATTAATATTTAGTGCTTTGTAAATATCTTATCTCTGTTTTAAAAACTACTTTAAATTGAATTATATCTTTTATATTAAATAGCAATTATATATTTCAATTAATTATATTTTATATTATAATAGCATAAAAAATTTATTTTTAATTTTTTTTCGGAAATAAAAGTCTTTTCTGTTTATATATTATATATATATATATATATATATATATATATATATATATATTATATATATTATATATATTTATTATATATATATATATATATATATATTTAATTAGGCAAAAGCTCAAATGGGGAACTCTCTCTGAAAAATGGAAATACCCAATCGTAAAAAGGAAAAGTGTTCGACAATATCATCACTCACTGGTGGGGGGGTAGGGGGCAGAGCCCCTCGTAGACATATGCTGGGTAAACACCCAATTTAAGTTTTTTAGTCATCATTGTCGCAAAAAAAAATTTTTTTAAACATCTTACTTTGAACACAGTAAAAATTTTGTGGATCCTCTAACTGGAGCTTACACCCAAAATATAGAGGCTACACGGAGTTATTAAATATAAAAATAATATATATATATATATATTTTTTTTTATTTCCATTTTTAGATTTATTTGAGCTTTAACACTATACACATTTATATATATATATAATATATATATATATATAATAT
>SEYY01008332.1:0-2500 GCA_009176605.1 Armadillidium nasatum | reverse complement strand
ATGTTGCTGCTCCACGACCTTTCCCGTTCGCTTGTCTTAACTTTTTCCTAGACTCTGCCACCAACACTGTATCATTGCAAGTAGCAAAACATTAACTCTCATTCACCCTTCACACATCACAACCTATTAGCTTTCAATCAATGAATGAATCTCTTCTTCATTCCCTAACTATACCATTCATCAACGGATTAAATAATCAATGGGACATTAAACAAACTATTCTCAGTCCCACTGAGAAAAAACAATTGGTAAGTTCCCTCTTCACCTTCGCCCTCGATCTTCAATTCTCATAAAAAGCCTTCATCCCTTTCAATAATCTCTAACCACGAACCTTTTCATTAATATTTCAAACATCTTTCTCCTACTAATGACTTTTTATAATCAATTAAAAATACATACCCCCTTTATCTCTTTCAAGCAATTTCTTATCAATCATTCTCAGTGTGAACACCTGCACCACACATTCCCAACCCTCTCTAAAACCCTTTTGTTCCACATACACCCCCTTCTCCTGTCAATTCTTTCATTCTTTTCACTAATATCCTTCCATAAATCCTACCTACAATTTTCTCTATAATTCCTTCACGTCATCTTATTCCCTTTTTCCTTATATTTAGGGACAGTGCAAACATCCTTCCACTCCTAATGCACTCTTCCTTCTTCCCAACACATATTAGACATTCTAAGCAAATAAAATATTATATATATATATATATATATATATATATATATATATATATATATATATATATATATATATATATATATATATATATATATATATATATATATATATATATAATTCCTTTTATTTTATTTCAAATGTCCTTCTTTTCTAGTATCTTTTTTCCTATTTTTATTATTATCGTAAAAATTGAATTATTCGCCTATGTGAAACTTTATATTCTGAAATGATATTTTGTTTCTTGGGAAATTTCACCTGAGAGCAAAAGAAATAATACAAAGTGGAAGTAAACTCTCTTAGGTATTTGCTGAACCATATCTCTCTCTCTCTCTCTCTCTCTCTCTCTCTCTCTCTCTCTCTCTCTTTTTTTTCCTTTGGTATCTAAACACTTTCTCTTTCTTTTTCTTATTTCTTTATAATTTTGTCTCACTCTCTTTTTCTCTTTCTTCTTTCTCTCTTTCTGTGTTCTTTACTCTATAATTATCGGTGTTTCTCTCATTATCTTTCTCTCTCTTCATTCTCTTTGTCTCTTTCTCTTGTAAATTCTCTCTTTCACTCTCTCTCTCTCTCTCTCTCTCTCTCTCTCTCTCTCTCTCTCTCTCATAACTGTTCATTGAAAATAAACTTGGAAAAGAAAGCACAAATATCCAATTTGCAATTACCTTCATCAAATCTTTACAGAAGGAAAAATTTTGTTCTTCAAAGTTTTTTTATTTTCCAAAGATTAAATTGATTGTCTTAATTTAATGAAATAAATGATCTGCTGAGATTTCTGAGAATTTTGGAGACTTTGCCTCATTTTAAATGAAGTCATTCATTTGCTAATTCAGTATATTATAATTAGGGATGGAGCGATACCAAAATTTTTACCGATACCGATACCGATACCTAAAAATTCCCTGAAGCCGATACCCGATACCTGAAAATATGCCGATACTTGCCGATACTACTACCGATACCACTACCGATACCGATACTTTACTCCTATACAAATTTTTTGCCGATACCGATACCGATACGAAAACGATACCGATACCGATACCGGTATCGGAAAATATGCCGATACTTGCCGATACCGATACCGATACCGATACTTCACTCCATCCCTAATTATAATTATACCTTAGAAAAAGGAAATAAGAAATGATCATTAATTTTTTACAGAAATAATATTCGTAATCAATATTAGCAAATAAGGTAGAAAAGTAAAGAAAATTACTCGTATAAAGAGGATAAAAATATAACAATAATAAACAATAAATAAAGAAGAATAGGTAAAACATACATTCTGTAGGGCTGAAATTTTTTATTCAACTTATAAAATTTATAAAATGGAAAAATGTTACTGGGTCCTCTTCCTCACGTCCTTTCTGGCATTTTGTTAAAAATGTTAACACTAACTTCTCTTCTTCCTCTTCCCCTCCTCAAGTATCTTCTGACAGCATAAATGCCGTTTTACATTCTACTAAAGTTGAAATCTTCGCTCAAAATTTTTGCTTTTAATTCAACATTAGACGACTCAGGAGGTATTCTACTTCCTCAAACCATCCTAAAACACATTCATGCCTAACATTGTAATTTCTTCTAAAGACGTTATTTCTGCCCTCTTTGAGCCCAACACTAAGAAGTTCCATAGTCCTGATGAAATCCATCCAGTGGTTCTCACTACCTGTGCTTCTGAGTTTGCTCCATGTTTGTTAACTATTTCATCTTTGTCTTTAAACTTCGACCTCCTCTTCCTACTGGAAAAGAGCTATTTCCCGAAAATAGAGGAATCCTATCAACTCCACAAACTATCGGATTAATTATTTGTTT
>SEYY01008331.1:2500-10000 GCA_009176605.1 Armadillidium nasatum | reverse complement strand
TGTAATTAGTTTTCCATAATTCGAAATAGTTACTGAGATGTAACCACTCAAAAAATCTCAAAGAGGGACCCTGCAAAGTAAGGATACTAATTTTTTGGGGTAAAAAAAAATTTTTGTTTCATCATTTCTTTAGTAAAATATATGCTAATTCCAAATCTGTAATTAGTTTTTCCTAATTCCAAGCGGTTCCTGAGAAAAAGACTTTTCAAGTGACACCTATCGAATGACCTTCGTTTGGCAATATACGGCAACTTCAAAAAAAAATTTTTTTTATAAATTTAAAAATTTGTTTTTGAAATATTTTTATAGGAAATAAAATGCAGATTCCAAATATGTAATTAGTTTTTCATAACTCCAAATGGTTCCTGAGATATGACAATTCAAACGTTGAATGTACTTTATAAATAACATTATGAGTTTTACGTTTATGTAATTTTCTGAAAATAGCACTTTTCAAAGATAAAAATTTGCCAAAAAAAGAACGAAGACAACGATCATTTTCCAATTTTTTTTTTTATTGAATTAGAGACAGTTAGAGGAAAATAAATTCATCTATCTCATCCCAAAGTAAATTGCGGTCAATTTTTAAAAATTATTTGAATTTTAAAAATTTTTAAAAAATGAAAATTTAACAATTTCCGATGGCTTTTGGCAGAATTTAAACCATCTAGCCCACCGCATATTATTATTATTATTCATTTGATTACTACATATTTTTCTAAATCTTTAAAAGAAAAAAGAAAAGAAAATATAAAATATTTTGTTTTATTAATGATTTAGTGAAAAAAGTGAAAATTCTTATTGGGGAGGGGTTTATCCCCTATATAAAAAAAAACCAAAGTTTCAAAATTCGTTCTCTTGTCATATGTTCATAGAAAATGGTCAAAAAATGAGTGAAAGTTTCACCTTAACTTGTAATATCTTTTAATGCGTCATTTCTCTGAGCTTAACACTAAGACGGCATACAGTCCTGATGGCATCCCTCCTGTGGTTCTCAAAACTTGTTCTTCCGAGATTGCACCCTACCTTGTTAAATTATTTCATCTTTGTCTTTCTATTTTGACTTCCCTTCTAGCTGGAAACGTGCGTTCATTTCAGTCTGTGTCGAAAAAATGTGATCCATCTCAACCCTCTAACTTCCATCCCATTTCTTTAACCTCATTGGTTTAATAAAGTTTTCAAATCTCCTCAACATTAAGATTTAGAAACATCTCAATTTTTATAATCTTTTCTCTGATCTCCAATGTGGCTTTCAAAAAAAACGTTCTACTGGTGATCTTTTCTTTCTCTCGGACTCTTGGTGCTCCGCTCTTCGCCATTTCGGTAAATCTTTTACTGTAACACTAGACATTTTGAAAGCTTTTGATAGAGTCTGTTGCAAAGCTTTGATTTCTGAACTTCCCTCTTTCGAAAAATATGTGACCTTCTCTTTTATTTACCTTTCCGATAGATTTATAGCAGGTGTTGTAGACGGCCACCGTTAATTTTTTAAATTTATTAATAGTGGTGTTCCTCTTGCATCTGTCCTATTCCCAAAACTTTTCCAACTTTTCATTAATGACCTTCTCTCTATTATTTCATCACTTCTCCAGGCTTATGCCGATGATTCCACCTTTCATTACTCCTTTTAATTTGAAGGACACCCCTTCGAACAGCACTTTATAGACGCATGGAGAGTAGCTTTGGAGCTATCTCGTATTTCATATCGGGGAAGAGAAAGCATGGTCCTTTTCAATGCCTCAAAAACTATGTTATAGAAATATAGACAAAACCTTCCAACAACTATGGTTTCTTTTCAAGAATATACTACTTAAACCTTCCTTCGTTTTTCATATTCTTGGTGTTTCTTTTCCTCGTGATCTTTCTTGGAAAGATCACATTGCTTCTTTTTATAAACTAGCTTGTAAGAATTTAGATGTTCTGTGGTGCCTTCAGAATTTCTTCACTCTACTCAAGTTGCTTGCTCTTTTTAGGGATTCTGTTCGCACCTATATGTAATACGTATAAAAAATCTGTGGTGGTTACTCTCATAAGTTCTCCTTGAAAGGTGAAGTCTTGGACTTTTCTCTAATCAACTTTTCCACTATCACTAATTCTTTACAGCGTCTTCTGTCCGTTGAATTATTGCGTCACCCTCGCTATACTATAGCTATTGCAATGGGCACAGCTCTTCTGAACTCTAACGTTGCATACTTCCTTCATTGAGTAGGGCTTGTGCGATACTCCTTTATACATAGTCTCATATTTTCTCTTTAAAGTTTATTTAGGAAGAGAAGTAATGTGATCCTTCCAAGAAAGATCACGAGAAAATGAAACAACGACAATATAGAGTACAGTTGAAGGATTGTGTCGAGGGTTTCCGAAGATGTTATAGTTGTGTGAAAGGACGTTTCGAATAGAAAGATGGAGTAATTGAGTTTTTGAGACATTGAAAACGACCAAGTTTTCTCTGCCCTATTTTAAAGTACGTGAAAGATCAGAGGTTAATTGTTCTAAGGCTACCCTCCTCGAGTCTACTAACTGCTGTTGGGAGGAACCTTTTTCAAATTGAAAGTAGTAATGAAGAGTGGAGTTTTCAGCATAGAAGTGGTTAGGAGATGAAGTAATAGAGAAAAGGTCATTAATGAAAAGTTAAAAAGGTGTTGGGGATAGAACTGAACCCTGAGGAACATAACTATTTATAGATTTAAATGAAGAACGATGGCCGTCTACAAAAACTGCTATAGAAAGACCAGAAAGGAAATCAGAGGGAAGAATAGATTCCGAGAGAAGGAAGTTTGAAAATCAAAGCTTTGTTCCAGACTCTATCGAAGGGTTTCGATTTGTTTAGCGCCACAGCGAAAGAGTCACCAAAAAACACCGAAGAGCGTAGAACCATGAATCAGAGAGAAAGAAAATGATCACCATTAGAGCGTTTATTTCGAAAGCCATACTTGCGATCAAAGATATGATTAAGAGATTTGAGGTGTTTAAAAATTATCCTGTTAATGAAATATTCAAAATTTTTAGGAAGAACGGAGATTAAAGATAGTTAGAGAGTTAAGAGGAGTCTACCTTCTGCCCAGGAATAGTAGGGTGACGATATCGTCAGACTTGAGACCCCGGGTAAGACCCCCAGTGAGTCAGCCAAAAGATTGAGATGAGGCACCAGGGGCCCCGTCCCTATATTGCACCCTATCTGCCCCTTCTCCCTTGCCTCCTTACCTGCACCCTGCCACCCTCCTTATAATATAAAGTATAGTCATATTCTTTCAACTTAATGCATGCTTCATGTTCAATGTTTCACTTTGATTTTAATAGGTAATTTCCTGTTTTTGCTGTATAAGTTCTGATAGTCTACTATGTTAAAAGTATTTAAAATAGTTAATGATGGCAAAAATACATTACAGAAAAAAATCCTGAAAAACAACTATTTTCATGTTTAAAATTAAAATATTTACCAAAATATTTCAAGGTTAGGTTATTTTAACTTGAAAATGCTAGAATAAAGATGGGTAATTAGGCTTGGTTATGGTTGGTGTGGAGTAGATAGATTATTATTTTGGTATAATCACATCTGTATGTCAACAATATACATGTTTGCATTTACGCATTATTGGTTATAATTCAAAGTTAAATTTTGTGGAATGTTAGTTTTGTTGGATCGGGGCGATCCCTTTTTGTTTGTTAATTGAGTAGAGATTACAAGACAGTCACACAACCAAAAACAGACTCCACAACGAGGATGATTGAAATTGAAGGTGGGTTTTATTGACACAAATAAAATTCTAAGTCACTCCAGAGTGAATACAGACCAATACAAGCAATTGAGGATTACACAAGACAAAACTAAGACCCAGTCTGGAGTTAATAAAAAAAATATAAAGAAAATATAAATAGTACATCCCTTTCATGAATAAGTAAATACATACATGATAAATAATACACATGATAATGAAATGCAAAACATAATATAATATATATATTATATATATATATATATATATATATATATAATTATAATATATATAATAATAATAAGAATAATAATTTAGTCATAAAAAAAATAAAAATAAAAATGACTGTTTGTGTGGTGAAATGTTAAAAAATTTAAAAAAAAAAACGGTAATTAAGGATGCAGTCGTTACAAATAGACTACTTGGTAACTCGTGTACTTTCATATCAAAAATAGTTCAGCTTACCAATATCAGTAAAAATTAGGAAATTAGGCTCTAACATGGTATCTTGTAGGAACTCGTCAACATAAAAAATATACTCAACAGCCTACAATCTTCATGCATGGCTCATATAGTAAAAAAAAAAAATTTAATGGTGGTTTAGAGCTATTTATTAGAGCTGCCGCAGATTTCTTTTTACCAACAATCTGCGTGTGCGTACTCGCCTATTCCGTGTACTCAACATACCACTACGTAGCGTCATGCGCAACACGCAAACAACAACATGCTACACACACATTATATTTTAATATATATAATATATACAATATTATATTATATATATATATATTATATATATATAATTATTAATATATATATATTTTACCGCACATTGCTGACTCTCTTATAATTTAATTATTAAAGAAATTAGTAGCAACTCCGATTAACGTACCTAGGGTAAGTGTGTTTGGTAGGCAGGTGTTAGTAGGGCCTTCTTTCAGTTAGCACGATCGAGAGTATTCGCAGTGCAAAAAAAAACGTAATTTTGAAGCTGTTGCTGTGTTAGGGACGCTATAGAGAGAAAAGAAACCGGGTAACAAAATGTAAGTCCAACGACTTTAAAAATAGCACTTGTAAATATTTGAACGAATTTTGGTCACTATGTGAAATTCCTTCCTTACCTTGCGTCTTTAACAAAAGAATGTATTAGTCACAACACCAATAAAACAAATTTGAAGAGCCCTATGCTAACGTCTGGGAACGCCGAGGACAGGTCTATCTACCAAAATGGCTGGGTGAGAAAAGGACAGCGTGATTCACCGCAAGCTTCGGCTCGCTGGTGAAGAACCAACGACGTGCTCTAGCGAAAAGTCTTCAAAACACCTTAGAGGTTTTAACATGACGTCACCGTTGGTAGCCGCTACAGTATAATCATATCTTTTCAACTTGCTCAATGTATCACTTTGTTTATAACGGCAAATTTCCTGTATTTGTTATATAAGTGCAGATAAGTGATTAACTTAAAATGTTAAAAATAGTTAATGATGATAATAAATACGTCACGACAGAAAAAGAAATTTTCACGTTAATAGGAAATATTTCCATTTTATTAGAATGCTAGGTAATTACGGTAGGTGAGGTTACATCAGGATTGCATAATTTGTTAGGCGTGCATCTATTAACTGGTCAGGTTTAGTACGGTTAGGAATGGTATGATCAGGTTACATTAGTGAAGCCAATCATTGTTATTTGATATCGTGAAATAATGTTCAGTGTAAGAGTTCTCATTTCATAAGGCTAAATATATGAATATCACCTATGGATTTAGGAAATAGCCACACTAATAATTAGAAAGTCCGAAAAATGTGTACGTTTGACTATGTTTTTGTTAATTGTTTGTGTTCTCTGAAGATAGTTTTCGTTAGTATATGTATGCTAACATTTTATACCCGATATCTGAAGGAAAAAAATGGGAATAATCTTGAAGAGATGGTGTTAGTAAGGGTAATTCACATATTCTGCTATAGCTTATATGCTTGTATAGCTGTGTATAGGTGTTCATGGACCTCCTTATGTATTGAATATGGCTATTAAAAACCTAAAAGTTTAAGACGACAAGTGTGTTTATTTTCTAATTTTAGATATTAGTAAGGACATTCTAATAGAAAAATTAAGTTTTAAAAACTAAATATATAGTAAAATGTTTTTATTAAATAAGTAAGTATAAGTACAATGCTAAAGTTATATGTAATGTTAATTATTTTTGTAAAAATAAATAAAAATATTTTTTTTTATAATAAAAAATAAAAAAAAAATATTTTTTAGAGTAAAATGTTATTAAATAAATATTTCGGAGTTATAAACAGTGTAAGCTTGTTTATAAAAATGACAAACGTTAAGAAAATAGATGAAGTGAGGAAAATACAATTTTTTTTTTTTTTTTTTTTTTTTTTTAAGAATTAGTTAGACTGGCTGTTGCTGCCATTCGATATTGAATGAATAAGTTATTAGTTTGTATAGCTTCGATGTTGATAACGTTGCATATATGTTAACTAGATTCGCGAAATAGTATGGGTGTTTGTATTACTAAAGGTGAAAAGGTATGGATATATTACCTTTAAAGTATGCTCAATAAATGAAATGTAAATATAAATGATGGATGAATTATAACGAGTGCTGCTAAGGACTCAGTCTTTTCCAAGGTTCATCAGCGGGATATAGTGTGAGCAGAATAATGGTGATTTAACATGTTCAAGAATGTTGAAGTTTGCTATCTTTCAGCGATAATATGTCGGCTCTTGATATGGGTTTGCTGTAATGAGATCTAATCATCTAATGTATAAGTCCATATTGTTGGAAATTAATAATAATAATAATAATAATAATAATAATAATAATAATAATAATAATAATAATAATAATAATAATAATAATAAGTCCTTGAGAATAGGCGAGATGCTAGGGCTATGGAGTTTTGACCAGTTCATGTACATGTTTCAATTCATTAATGACAAAAAAAGGTAAAAAGGACGGATATATTGAAAGGGATGTCGAATAAGTGGATTATATATGAAAATGACAGGTTGGGGTATGATAATTAATGGTGTGAACAATAGTTTTTATTAGATGGGGATTATGTTTCTATCAATCAATATCATGATAAAGTCTAAAAGGTCAGGTTCTAATAACCTGGAAAGCTGTTTCATTTTTTAGAATGGGATTGTTTTCATCAATCAATGTCAAGAAAAATGTAAAATGGCTCGCAAATATTTACCTAGCCTATGAAAAAAGGCTGCGCCTTCTAAGTGTTAAATTCAGAGAAAGAAGAAATGACGTCCTTAGAAAAAAAATTACAATATTAGGCATAAATGAGTTTTAAGGTGGCTGATGGAGTAGGAATAGATCTGGAATCGTCTAAGGTAGAGTTAGAGGCAACAGTTTTAGCGATGTGCTCATCTTTAATAAAACGGAAGAAGATACTAGAGGAGGAAAAGAGGAAGAAGAAAAGTTAGAGTTAACATTTTTTACAAAATGTTAGAAAGGGGAGAGAAAGAGGAATCAGAAAGATATTACATTTACAGCAGATAAAATAGTTTTTGGCGCCATGTAAAATAGATTTGGCGTGATGAAAGAGGAATCAGAAAGATATTACATTTACAGCAGATAAAATAGTTTTTTGCGCCATGTAGGATAGATTTTGCGTAATTCCAGGATGAAATATAAGTTGAATGAATTTTTGGGATTTACAGACGATGGTAATCTCTAAAGGCAGTATTCCTTCCGCGGATAGCACGGGAACAAGTAGAGTTTTAAACCAAGGTTTGTTAGATTTAGTTGAGGGAAA
>SEYY01008330.1:15000-59597 GCA_009176605.1 Armadillidium nasatum | reverse complement strand
AATTTTCTATATTTTGTTGAAATTTTTTTTTTATTATTTGACTGATTGAGGTGAAATTTTCAAAGTATGTGAATTTTTTCACGAAGTTCTGAGTTGATTTCGAGCATTTTTTTGAGTCTATAACGGTTTGAAACTTATTTCGACTCAAAGTTGAAAAAAATGAATAACTGGATCAAACTTGAGCTGAAAATTTAGCTGAATACCTTTGCCCCAATTTCTTGCATTGATGGGAATAGGTTTTTGATATCACATCTAGAAAAAAGTTATATAAGCACTTGAAAGAAAATTTGCAAAAATCGAACCCTTCGGGAGGAAAAAATTATTTATAAAAAACGCTACCTACTATTTTTTTTATTTGTGAATATTGTTTAGAAGAGGGCAGGGCAACAATATTTATTTAGTGCATATTTAAATGCTCTTTGTTTGAAGCGAGATATAGCCTCTCAAACTTTGGGAATTTTTGAAATTTGGCAAAAAATGGACCTTTTAGAAGGCTATATCTCAAAACCAACGAATGTCATCGAATAAAGTACTTAGAGGAATTTGTAGCCCCACCCCTTCTCTATACACACCAAAAATAGGAAATGTCATAGTTGTATTTTTGTTTTTTAAATTTTGTCTGAAAATGTGGATATTTTTAGTTCAAAAAAAAATTTTTTTTTCTATAGTTGGTCAGTTTTTGGCTTATAACATTTTTCCTATAACTCTGGGAACAAAAGTCTATGAAAGACTTTTGTATCCCATTTAATTTTAAATAAATAGTCCAATTTTCAGCTCATTCTAAAAAGTGGTTTGGCACCGCCATTCAATTAAAAAAGGGTAAAAATTTAAACAAAAAAAAAACTTTTAACCCCTGCCGGCAACCCCAGTTTTCCCTGATTTTTGGCTGGGGCCGGGGCCCCGGTCGGTTCATATATATATATATATATATATATATATATATATATATATATATATATATATATATATATATATATATATATATATATATATATATATATATATATATATAGTGAACCCACACACACCTCCTTACTCAATATTTAAACTACTATATCACTACTATCTTTAATTTTGATGAAACTTGGTATATTTGTTGAACTTTGTGTAATTATGATTTTTTTTTCATTTTTTATTTATTTATTATATTTTAGGTCAAAAATTTTGGTACTTACATATTAACGCCACCGCAGCAGAAGTTGCGCTATATATATATATATATATATATATATATATATATATATATATATATATATATATATATATATATATATATATATATATATATATACCTAACCTAAAGTTACCTAACTTAACCTAACCTTACCTAACCTACCTAACTTAACCTAACCTAACCTAACCTACCTAACATAATCTTTTCAAATTCCTAACTCTAAAAAAAAATAAATCTAAATATATATATATATATAT
This sequence comes from Armadillidium nasatum, assembly GCA_009176605.1. Taxonomy (NCBI): domain Eukaryota; kingdom Metazoa; phylum Arthropoda; class Malacostraca; order Isopoda; family Armadillidiidae; genus Armadillidium; species Armadillidium nasatum. The sequence goes on along the minus strand of SEYY01008330.1, from coordinate 58,166 downwards.
ATATATATATATATATATAATATATATATATATATATATATATATATATATATATATATTATATATTAGCGCAACTTCTTCTGCGGTGTCATTAATACATAAGTACCAAAATTTTGTATTAAAATTTTTTATAAAAGTGAGAAGTTCCAAGTTTTCTATCCTATTATCTCTTATTTATTGATCGATTTTAAACATTCTTATAGGACTATATTTTAAGATCTCTTTCAGGGATTATTATTATTACTACCAAACTGTTCAAGAGTTATTTGTTTTTATTTTTTACCCAAATGTTATTTTAAGATACAAAAATTATTTTTTTAATGTCTTAAAAATATATATATTTTTAAAACGTTAAAACTAACCTAACCTAACCTAAGCTAACCTAACCTAAGCTAACCTAACTTTTATCTATGTACCAATTTGCAATTTTCTACTTTCAGAGCTTTTTATTCATTATTTTATTTACGTAAATTAAAATCAATTATGGATATAAAAAAAGAAATAACAATAAAGGAAGAATTGGAAGAAATTTGTCAAGAGGATATAGAAGATGTTCAGGTAATTTCCAATATATATATATATATATAATATATATATATATATATATATATATATATATATATATATATATATATATATATATATATATATATATATATATATATATATATGAGTAAATTTAGTACTTAGTTTCAGCATATGTTTTACAATTTTCAATTTCAATATTTTATTCAGAAGTACAATTACAAATTTTACAGTGTTTCAGTAGGTCCTATTCTACTAAATACAATATTAATAATTTGTACGCTGAACATTACCCTGAAAAGGGGCTTCTAAGGGGGCTACACATTGATTTCCATTGAATCCCAAAGTTTAGTTGATAAATAGTTCATCAAAATATTTTAATAACCATTTGAAAGCGTAATACTAATTTGAATTTTATCATAATAATTGAATACTAGTTTTTATTTATCAAAATTTTTGTTTTTCACTTGAAAGTATAACATAGGGTAAGTAAAATAGTCCATTTATGCGTAAAATGCGATACATGTGAAAAATAATGGTTAAATAGCATTGATTAATCGTGATTTCATTCTAATCGAATACTTTCTATGAATATTTGATAAGCCTCTCACCATTATTATTTCATATTAAGTAAAAAAGTATTTAAATTGGAAGAGAAAAATAATAGAAAGTATATTACTGATATTACAGTTTTAAGATCTTTTCAACTGCTCATATGATATATATATATATATATATATATATATATATATATATATATATATATATATATATATATATATATATATATATATATATATATATATATATATATATATATAGTACAGTGTATCTTCTATTAGGACAGAACCTGTCAAAACATGTAACGAATTCATGCAACCACTTCTATTTTGCGAATGACTATGTACATGTTTGAATGTGTTCCATATGATGTTACGAGGTCTTACCTTGATCGATGTTACTGTAATGCTTTACTGAATGTGGTGTGTAAGCATCGTTTGTTATGGAAAGTAATTTGGAACGTGTTGCAATAAAGTTTTGTATGGAAGTAGGGAAAAGTGCATTGGAAACATTGTGTATCTTATGGAGATGAAATACTAACGTTATCCAATATTTTCCGGTGGTATAGAATGTTTTAGATGGTCTAGACTATGTCAAAGACATCTCGAGTAGATGAAAATATTGAGGTGAGGCAAATGTTGTGTGAAAATCTTCATTTGCCATTAAGAATGATTGCAGTGGAGTTTAATATTAGCAAAGATCAACTTTTGAAAATAATCTGACATTCTAGACTATGTCTGGCTCAATCTGGAGACTGGTTCTTGTTGCACGATAATGCTCCATATAATGCGACAACTGTCAGAACGTTTCTCGCGAAGAAAAGCGTCACAAAGGACTTCAGCTCCCACTGTGTTCATTAGAAATGGCTACATCCAATTATTTTCCATTCGCTAAACATAAATTACACATGAAGGGGCATCATTTCTACAGTGATGAGGATATTCAAACCAACGTGATATATTAATTACAAAGATATGAGCCTGCAAACTTCCACAATGACATTCACCATTTGTACAACCATGTCCAGATGTGTATTGATAATTGATATAGGAGGCAAGTGTGTTTAAGGCATATATATATATATATATATATATATATATATATATATATATATATATATATATATATATATATATATATATATATATATATATATATATATATATATATATATATATATATATATATATATATATATATATATATATAAAAGATTTTAAGTTGAAAATTATACAGGAAATTTTGTTTTTTGCATTTCTTTATAGTTAAAGGAAAGTTCATAATTGGAAAATTCTGGTTCCGGCTGAAATTTTTTTTTATTGAATTTCAGCTAATTCCAGTTTTGGCCAGAACTGAAAATTTCAGTTCTGGTACACCCCTAATATCATATATATATATATATATATATATATATATATATATATATATATATATATATATATATATATATATATATATATATATATATATATATATATATATATATATGAGCCACCACAACTGCATGTGTATCAAGTGTGATAGGGAACCTATGGCATCAGTTGCTGTGTTCAGCATTTTGTGATGATACAAATAAGGTATGTCCAAGCTTGCAGATTTTCAACGAGGAAAAATTGTTAGCTTCTAGTTACATCATCCAAGGGCACGAGTCCATATTCGTTCTTTATATAAGATCTAAACCAAATCTTTTTTAAAAGAAAGCCCTTTCCTAAATTTCTAATGTTTGTTGACATCATAGGATAATTTCAGATTCACTGCAGCAAAATTAAAGGTTGGAATGTGTGAGTGTATATTTCATCGCAGAAACTTTACATATTGCTTAAGCCATATTTAAAGATTCTGATTTGTTGGACACCATGCTTGAAGAATCTTTAAGATTTTTACAGAATCTTTGCAGTGGAATGCATCCATATATCCATCAGTGAAAGTGTTCAGTGACCTGTGGTTTAAATATTTCATTTAACAAATACCTTCACAAGATGTCTTTTATATGATCCTCCTTAAGTAATCATGTATAATAATGTAAATATTTGTGAAAGAAAAATTGAAAAGCAGATAGAAGTATCGTATTGTATCTTTGTAAAGTTATTATTATATGGTCAAGGAAATTTTTTTCATTTTCTCCCCCCTCCCCCCAAAAAAAACAAAAAAAATGCTCAATCTTTGATCCCTCATTACCAAAGAATTACACTGACTTGATCTCTGTAATGTAGAAAGGTATTCTTAGAAGCTGAAGGTTATATTATGTCATTAGTAATAAAAGAAATATTTGGGGCTAAGTATACACTGCAAGTGATAGATTCTCAAAATATAGGTAATCACCCATTGAGAATTTTTTTTTCTTTTTAAATATTATTTCTATGATTTTTTCTTACAAAGTCCAATCTTGTATAGGTATGATGAAAAAAGTCAATGAGAGCTTAAAACTTTATCTTAAGTAGATCTTGTTGGTATTCCTTAACTTATACAGTAATTAAAACTTAATGATTTTACTTTGATTACTACTAAATATAAAATTCAAATTGTAATATAGTGCCTTTAATATTTCAACAGAATTTTTAAGAGAATTAATGTTATTAAAATTTTAATCATAATGTCTGTTTGACAGATGGTTTTCAGATGGATTAACTGGTTGTGCTTTTAAACATAAATGTTGCATCTTATATGACTTTTAATAGTACAGTATTTGGTTGTTATTTTTATAGCTTTTTTTAACCTATTATATGACTTGTAAAATGTGTTGAGAGGCAGATAAATATATTTCCAATTAGTTTTGATGCATGGAAAAAATACTACTGTTGCAGTTAAGGATTCTAGTGTGTTATGTGTACCTGCTTCATTAAAGTATTTTAATATTGATTTTAAAATATTACTAAAAAAATTCAACTTACGTAAAGTCAATTTATCAAATCTGTGGGGAAGTCCGTGTCTTTTATTAAATCTCAGTCTATTATTCAAGATTGGTCCAGAAATGGTTGAAAAAATTGAATTTACTAGTTTAAAAATTGACTTTCCTTTATTTGTTGTAATTCTCCTTTTTGAGGATATTCCAATCAGATACTGAAAATTTTTAATAAGACTTACTCGAAAACTATTTTTGAATGTCTTTTTTTTTTTTATCATCAGAGAAGTATTAGATGAAATTTGTTTTAATTATCATTTGACTTTTAATTTGAGAAATATTCTTGCTTTTTTTTTTTTACCTTCTCTGAATATTCACATTTTGATTTCTGGGAAAGGTTAATTTATTTGACGTTTTTATATATATATATATATATATATATATATATATATATATATATATATATATATATAATATATATATATATATATATATATATATATATATATATATATATATATATATATAATTTAGGGATGGAGTGAAGTATCGGTATCGGTAAAAATTTTGGTATATGAATGGATAAAATATCGGTATCGGTAAGTATCAGTATATTTTCAGGTATCGGTATCGGTAAAAAATTTGGTATCGCTCCATCCCTAATATATATATAATATATATATATATATATATATATATATATATATATATATATATATATATATTATATATATATATATATATATATATATATATATATATATATATATATATATATATATATACTGTACCTACATTTGTATTAAAATAGGATTTTTCGTACCATTCAAGGTAGTTATTCACTTATTGCTCCCGTCATTTCTATTTTCATTAAATTTATAATAGTATGTGAGTAAATAATTAACAAAAACATGGTCAGAAAAAGTTGCCAAAAAATTTCAGGCTAATGTTACTTGTTGCCAGACTTGGACTTTGACTTTAGAACATCGCTAAAAACAAATTTAAAAAAGAAATAAATAAATTGGAATTACGGTAAAAGAAAAAGTAAAGTGATATTTTTTGAAAAGGGAGGAAAAAATGTTCTTAAAATACCAATAATTTTTTTCAAATATTTCGAAATCAATTTTTATTTAGTATATCAATTACCTTAATCTAATTAATTCCTCTCGCATACATTCTAAAAACTTTAAGTCATGTAAATGATTGCTTATTTTTATCATATGATTGTAGGAATCTTCAGAGAATCTCCTCGTTTGTTCTGGGATTTTGTTGAATAAAGAAACCAAGAATGAAAACACACAAGAAGATTTTTCAGATTGTGAATCGGTAACAAATTATTTAGAGAATGAGAATGACAAGGAACCCAATATGGTAAGCTGTTTAAAATTTATGTAAGTCTTCAGGCATATATATATATATATATATATATATATATATATATATATATATATATATATATATATATATATATATATATATATATATATATATATATATATATATATATATATATATATATATATATATATTGTTATAAAATTAATATGTTGGGGTCAATTTGATTTAGTCGATTGTGGAGGAAAGAGGATCTAGACGATCTTATATTTGTAGATCCCGTACCTATGGGAAAAAGAATATTCCCAAAGGAAAGTATCAATAACTTCCTACCTTAAATCTATCTATCTCTAAACAAAAAAGAAGAAATGAAATGAGGCAACGTACCAGTAAGAAATCCAAAGAATCTATAGATGAAAGAGTGAGCAGATCCTCATTAACCAATTCAGCAACCAATTAATCAGTGTTAGAAAACTTCTTTAAAAAACTCATGCAACAGACAAGCACAATGAAACAGAAGAAAATAACAAAGGATTAGTACATATTAAAAGGTGCCCACACATGCAAGCGATGGTGAAGAGGATAGAAATATTTACCTTTATGCTGGAGCTATAAATCCTCGTTAGTCACCAGACGTTCACATGTGGGTAAAGAAACTCAATTTATATCAATACAGGTATAATTCAATAAAAATAAACTATATTTTTCTTTTCAGGTACAGTCGTCAACAGAAGTTCGTTCCTATTAGGCTGGAAATAAATATTTATATAAAATGGTGATCATTTCAGGTTCAGCCAATCACAGTTCAATTAAGCCCCGCTCAATGTTTTTATTTTCTTTTTATTCAAAATAGAGCTTTTATGAAATGATCTCCATTTTATATAAATATTTATTTCCAGTCTAATAGGAACGAACTTCTGTTGACGACTGTACATATAAATGTATATATTTAGAGATATAAGTAATAAAAATGTAATTCAGAGAGCACTCAGTCTTTTGCTGCGCATTCATCCAAAATACACAATCAAACAAATCTCAACCACACACAATAAAAATATATATATATATATATATATATATATATATATATATATATATATATATATATATATATATATATATATATATATATATATATATATATATATATATATATATATATATATATAGGGAAAATGTTTCGTTTTATTGATTCAATGTATCAACAAGTTAGTTAATATCCAACATTTATTTAATACTTTTAGGCTATTATTCTAACCTTCATCGCTAATATCAAGTCCTACGAAGATAATAGAGACAAAGTTGTTCTTTCTTAGTTTCTAGTTTTATTGTTTTCCTTTCTTTTCTTAATTCAACGTTTGACTTGCTCACACATAAAAGGATTTATTGGCCAATTAAGGAAGGTACAAGGGTAAATTATAAAACCTTTAACCACAGGAAAAGTTGAATCACTATGGGAAACAGGGTTCCCACTACAGAAACTAGGGTCTCTCAACAGGAGTTAAGTTCTCAGACGTGAATGGGGTTCCAAAACGTAAATGAAGGGTCCCAAACGTGAACCAAAGTCCTCAAATGTGAACCAAGGTCCCCTAACGTGAACCAAGGTCCCCAAACGTGAATCTCAACAGATGTTGTTGTAAGTTACCTTTAGTTAGTTCAACTAGTTAATTGTTTATTGTCCATCATTGTTAATATCATGTAATTACAATTCATATATATAGACTGATCTTATTAGGGATCATAAGTTTATACACATTTTAATTATTTTAGGTTCACGTTTGGGGACCTTCATTTACGTGAATTCAGAGGTCCAGAATTTGAAGAACTCTTAATACTTCATAATATTAAATTTTCTTTCCATTAAATGAGTTATTTGCTTCTCCTCCTACCAATTTTTCTTCTATTCCTGATTCATTTTGTTTTACCAATACTTCCCATTAATTTTTCTCCTGTTAATTTGAACACTCAAGTCATGTTATCACCAGTTTCCCCACAGCAATCTTCTATCATTTCCTATACTCCTATTACCATTACAAATCAGTTAACTACTTCAGATTTACAACCTGTTTTTTTTTTTTTTTTTTTTTTTTTTTTTTTTTTTTTTTTTAGTTCACATCTCACGGGCATTGCCCTATTCGAGGAGAGGAACTTTCTAGGTAGCATATACCTAGGATCCCGAAGTGGGATCGAACCGGCGCCCTCAAGCACGTGAGTCAATCACCCTACCGTTCGAGCCACGGTAGACGGCAATAACATGTTAGAAGGTGTTTCCGAAGGTTATCTCCCGAAAATATAGTGTTTAATTTAGAAGATTCTCAAACTTCTACTCCTAATAATGTCATTACTAATGAATTAGTCAGAGTTTCTTTTCTGCAGAAGCATCCAGTAGAGATCACAACATCTTCTTTAGTCATTCCACCCACTCCTATAGTTGATAATGATAGTTGTATTATTCAAGGTTTTCTACAAACATTTGATGAACAGGGGACATTTATCCATTTCACCCCGACGTCTATTAAAAAGTCTGTTCATTGAGAACCTTCTATTGAGGTCGAGGAGATAATAACTACAAATTCTAATATTGAAACAATAGCTCAAAGAACAAGGCAGAAGAAATCGCACATTTGTCCTGAATTGACCTGGGTTCAGGAGACTGTTTTAGAAAAGCGACAGCCCTCCAAATCCTCCAATAAAAAGAGTAAACCAGTACATATACCATTACACCCTCCTTTTACTATAAGTACTACTACAACCATAAACAATACTACCATAAAAAAGAAAAAAAAAAAAACCTTATATAATAATAAATTTTACTAAACATATTTTTATTTAAAATGAATTATCTTTGTTTTTCAGGTATTATTGATTGGCCATTCTTGGATATCCTATTTAGAGGATAATTATGAACCCTCTGTACACAATCCGAATAATCACGAGTTCGTATTTAAACGTACCATACTCCCAAAATTTGAAGACATACCAACTGCCTTAGAAAGAGAATTACACCCCAACACGACTCATATCCTAGTGTTTTCCTTGTTCAGACAAGCATATAATAGAGTCAGCTTCTTCAGCAAACAAAAGCCTAATCAAGCGACTAAAGAATACTCAGTAGTATTTCCGGATTTAAACTATCGAGCTGAAAACTCAGTTCCAATTATCAAAAAGATGTTATTGAAAGTTAAGAATGTCTGTCCCAAAGCTCAATTATATATAATGATACCTATTTTTCCTGATCTCCCATATTATAATATTTATCGCAATATGCAGTTTGCTCCTAAAGAAGTCAAGGATTGGTATTTTTCTCTTCCTCGTTCATCGGCCGGACATTTAAATCAAGACACATCTTGTGTATATAAGGAACTCATGAGACTCCATACCCCAGAACTGAGATGGTCCGGAAAACATACTGTGGCCCTTTCGGAAGTACTTGCTCTCATGAACAAGACTATCAACCGGAATTATGAGAGCTTGCTCATCCCAGATAATGATATTTATTCTTTGGGAATTGGTGGTCCGTTGGTGGACGGAATCCACCCTTCAGGAGAGTTTATTGGAGCATTTTGGAGATTGCTTCATAATTACGACATCTTTGAAGATCGAACCCTTCAGGATTTATTACCGACAACCGTGACAAACCTTAACGATACACCACGACGTAAATTGATACTCTATGAACGAATATCAGGAGACCATCGACGAGATAAACACGACTTACGTTCTCAACGTTCTCAAACTTTTCGTACCTCTCCTCCCTCTTTGTTGGGATTCGAGGAGAGTTTACCCAACACTTCATCTGAGAGTACTGATTATGTTCCTAATGAACATTTAAGTGCTCATTCTAATTATTTATCTAGAAAACGTCCTACCCCTTCTCGTGTTCTTAGTTCTAAAAGGCTTCAAACATCTGTTTCTCTACCTCGCCCAATACAGCGCATGACCCTTGAACAAATAGACCTAGTACAGGGTCAGTTTAACATCTTTGCTGCCTATATGATGGGAGTAACCCATCTAAACACTCCTACTATTACTAAGGAGGAGTTTAAAGAGATGGTCCAGTACTTTGCAAAGGACTTTTCATTAATATAGTAAATCTCACAAGATCACATTTATTTCACCGTCAAGCTTTGACGAGTGGGGGAGTATATGTAAAGAAATTCCACCAAAGACCCCAGTTACATGTATATATTTTCATTATTTTATATTCTGTATAATTCGCATATAAAGCATAAATGTTTCTTTTGTCATTTGTTGATATTGAAAGGTCTCTTTTCTTTGTTTTCAGATACTAATAAGATAAATTAGTTAAATCATTGAGATTATTATTTATAAGTACACTAATTAAGAGAAAAGTTTTTTTTATTTACCTTATGTTGCTCTGTTATTTGCTTAATTAATCATTACGGCCACAACAAACCAGGTAGGATTGTATATGTAATTTTATTATCAACTGAGATAATAATTCTTGTAAAGACAACTATTGACTGTTATTGTTCTGAATTCGTTATTGAAGGTTATCTGTGATTTTGGTTTTATTACATTGTCTCCTTCATCCCCTAAAAAGACTACCTCAACATCTGTTGAGGTAAGTTACCTTTGGTTAACTTAGACTAGCTAATTATTTATTATTCATTATTGTTAATATAATGTAGTTATAATCTATATAGGTAAATTAAATTTATTAGAAATCATAAGTTTGCATACATTTTTATTATTTTAGGTTCACGTTTGGGGACCTTGGTTCACATTTGAGGACCTTGGTTCACGTTTGGGACCCTTCATTTACGTTTGGGAACCCCATTCACGTCTGAAAACTTAATTCCTGTTGAGAGACCCTAGTTTCTGTAGTGGGAACCCTGTTTCCCATAGTGATTCAACTTTTCCTGTGGTTAAAGGTTTTATAATTTACCCTTGTTCCTTCCTTAATTGGTCAATAAATCCTTTTATGTGTGATCAAGTCAAACGTTGAATTAAGAAAAGAAAGGAAAACAATAAAACTAGAAACTAAGAAAGAACAACTTTGTCTCTATTACCCACGTAGGACTTAATATTAGCAATGAAGGTTAGAATAATAGCCTAATAGTATTAAATAAATGTTGGATATTAACTAATTTTTGATACATTGCATCAATAAAACGAAACATTTTACTAATATATATATAATATATATATATATATATATATATATATATATATATATATATATATATATATATATATATATATATATATATATATATATATATATATATATATATATATATATATATATATATATATATATATATATATATATATATATATATATATATATATATATATATATATATATATATATATATATATAATATATATATATATATATATTATATATATATATATATATTATATATATATACACGTCAAACGGGGAAATGGGTCACTTTTTTTCAAAATTTTCATATAAAAGTAGGTGTAAAAAAATAATGTGCTATAGAAATGTTTTAATAACCATTCACGAATTTAATTCCATCTTTTATAAACATAAAAAATGTAAACAAATAATCTATAACCTACTTTGACTATTTTTAACCAATTTTTAAAAAATGACTATTTTGCAAAATGGCGTTGGGGTAAAATGAGTCACTCTTGGGGTAAAATGGGTCACTCATGAAAGTCCTTTTTCTATCTTAATGTTAGTCCTTTGCAGGTATTTGTAAAAAATATAAATCCTCTTCTAATGTCCTTTATTATCATTTTCTTCATTATCTGACCTTTCTCTATGTCAATATATATCTACATTCTCTGGGTCTTTAAAAGCGATCTCATTTTCATTATGCTTCCCTCTTTCAGCTTTTCGCAGAAACTTTACTTTTACTTTATCATCAATTTGGCTTAGTACTTTTCCAACATAGAAGTATGGTTTAAGTTTTCCTTGCTGGAATTTTACTAAAACATAGTCACCAATATTAAATTCTGATGATGTTTCATCAAAACTTTCTTCTAAGTCAGGAAGTTCAGGCATATCTTGAATCTCCTTTTGAGGTGTATCTCTCTGGTTGGTACCTGATGTAGAGGCATCTTGCAGGTCTTTCAAGGACACACTTTTTCCAAGATGTACAAAAAGTTTTCTACCTCTTTTTCTTTTTGGTTGTTCAGTGGATGTTTCCTTTACATTCTTTGATGAAAGTATGTTAGCTTTTCTACTGGAATGTGCCTGGAGTGATGCGTTTTGAGGGAAAACCCAGTCAATACCAGGGGAAAATCCATCAGCAAAATGGTCAATCCTTCTTCCCTTCGCAATTAAGAAATCCTTGACAAACCTTTGAAGGTCCGTTATCTCAAAGGCAAGACCATAATCTCCGAGGACAGCAATGTGTTGGGCTAGTGTCTCTTCTTCCATTGGTAATAACACTGTACCTCTCCCAGAACGTCCAGGATTTTCTACGTTCCCACTTAAACGTCTTCTGAGTGTTTCATGTGGTACGTTATTTTTAGTTGCTGCTGCCCGAATCGACATCCCTTCTTGAACATCAATCATGGCTCTGGCAATATCATCCTGCCTGTACATAATTCTTCTTGTCCCCTCTTTCTTTTCATAGTGACGTGGCATCTGTAAGTTGAAGAATAAAAAAAAAATCATTACTAAAACTGTATTATTATTTCAAAAAGTGAGTGGCCCATTTTAACCCAGAGTAAAAATCAATGTTTTTCCTTAAAACTACGCACTGAATTTGAATTATATCTAAGTATAGCTTACCTTAGGGATGTTATTAATGGATGTTCTTGCGTAAATATTCCTAAGTGTTACGATTTTCTCTCGCCAATATCTTAGTTTTACAGGTACAGTCAACAGAAGTTCGTTCCTATTAGGCTGGAAATAAATATTTATATAAAATGGAGATCATTTCATAAAAGCTCTATTTTGAATAAAAAGAAAATAAAAACATTGAGCGGGGCTTAATTGAACTGTGATTGGCTGAACCTGAAATGATCTCCATTTTATATAAATATTTATTTCCAGCCTAATAGGAACGAACTTCTGTTGACTGTACCTGAAAAGAAAAATATAGTTTATTTTTATTGAATTATACCTGTATTGATATAAATTGAGTTTCTTTACCCACATGTGAACGTCTGGTGACTAACGAGGATTTATAGCTCCACCATAAAGGTAAATATTTCTATCCTCTTCACCATCGCTTGCATCATGTGTGGGCACCTTTTAATATGTATTAATCCTTTGTTATTTTCTTCTGTTTCATTGTGCTTGTCTGTTGCATGAGTATTTTAAAGAAGTTTTCTAACACTGATTAATTGGTTGCTGAATTGGTTAATGAGGATCTGCTCGCTCTTTCATCTATAGATTCTTTGGATATCTTACTGGTACGTTGCCTCATTTCATTTCTTCTTTTTTGTTTAGAGATAGATAGATTTAAGGTAGGAAGTTATTGATACTTTCCTTTGGGAATATTCTTTTTCCCATAGGTACGGGATCTACAAATATAAGATCGTCTAGATCCTCTTTCCTCCACAATCGACTAAATCAAATTAACCTCAACATATTATATTATATAATATATATATATATATATATATATATATATATATATATATATATATATATATATATATATATATATATATATATATATATATATATATATATATATATATATATATATATATATATATATATATATATATATTTCATACGGGTAGGGAAGTAGCGCTCCCGAGGCGATGAGATTATCACCAATTGGGTATATGGGATGTTACGGGTATTACCATCTCATTCCAGTGCCCAGTGGTAAGCACCCTTTTGTGTTTATCTCTGAACTCTTCACTCAAACTTTTACACTAATTTATTTTAGACGAATCCGGTACTATTGCTCTTTATTTAGCCTTCTCCAACTCATCTATGCCCACAATTATAATGTCTTCTAAAGATAATTTTTCTGCTTTCTCTGAACTTAATACTAAGAAGGCGTACGGTCCTGATAGTTCCCTCCTGTGGTTTGCAAAACTTGTGCTTCCGAGCTTGCATCATTCCTTGGTAAATTATTTTGTCACATTTCTTTGACCTCTGTTCTTTCTAAAGTTTTTGAATCTATTCTTAATGACAAGATTATAAACATCTCAATTCTTCTAATTTTATCTCTGATTGCCAGTATTTCTTTCGTAAGAAACGCTCTACTAATGATCTTCTTTACCTCTTCTCCTACTCTTGGTCCTCTGTCTTCGGCATTTCGGTGAATCTTTTGCTGTCGTGCAAGGCTTATCGAAAGCTTTTCATAGACTCTAGCACATATCTAAACTTCCCTCTTTCTGAATTTATCCTTCTCTCTCTATGATCTCTGATATCCTTACAATGATCCAATGATTCTACAGCATCCGTTGTAGACTGCCACAGTTCATCCTTTATATCTATTAATAGTGGTGTTACCTCAGGAGTTTGTCCCATTCCCAACACTTTTTCTTTTCATTAATGACCTATCTGTTACTTCATCTATCCACTCCTGTGCTGATGACTCCACCCTTCATTAATCTTTTCTGTTTGAAAGACACCCATCCCAACAGCAGGTAATTGAGGATAGGATGGTGGCCTTGGAGCAACTAAACTGTGATCTTTCTCTTATTTCAAATTGGGACAAAGAAAACATGGTCGTTTTTAATGCCTCAAAAACTCAGTTCCTCCATCTATCTACTTGACACATTCTTCCACACAACTATGATATCTTCTTCGAAAACAACTCAAACTTTCATCTGTCCTTAATATTCTTGGTGTTTCTTTTTCTTGTGATCTTTCTTGGAAAGATCACATTACCTATTCTAATAGAAGGGGACTTCAATAATTTCTTCACACCACAACAGTTGCTTGCTCTGTATAGGGACGTTGTTCGCCCCTGTATGGAGTACGCTTCACAAATCGGGGTGGTTCCCCTCGTACAGCTCTCCTTGAAAGTGTGGAGTCTATGGTTTTTCTTCTCATTAACTCTTACGCTCTCACTAATTCTCCAGTCTCTTTCTGCCCATCGAATTGTTGCATCACTCTATTTATATTATTGCTATTACAACAGGCATTGCTCTTCTGAACTCTCCCGTCACATACCTCCTCCAATGAGAAGAGCTCGTGAGACACGCCTCGCTACACATTCTTATCTTTTTTCTTTCAAACTTTATAACCCCAGATTTAACTGCTACGCTCAATCTTAAGTATAGTGTACTGGTAAAGTCTGGAACATACCCCCTTTACCTATTTTCCTAACTTCCTTTGACTTGCTTACTTTCAAACTCCATTTATCTGGACATGTCGGCCTTTAACGACCAGGATCTGGTATTTTTTCAACTCTTGTGGAAATTGGTAGGCCTTCGGCCTTTGCCCACTAGGATATATATATATATATATATATATATATATATATATATATATATATATATATATATATATATATATATATATATATATATATATATATATATATATATATATATATATATATATATATATATATATATAAAATGCATAGGTATTTATATAAATTATTAGTTTTAAATAAGTTTTTTATTAATGAAATCTTTTTCCAGATATTGGGGATATCAGAAGACACTGGAGAAACTGAGGTAATGTGTATCCACAGTTTCTATATAAAATACTGTGTAATTTTGTTATTATTATTCAAACAAGGAGTATAAGCAAACAGATAAACCTCTTTTAAGTTTTTAAATAAGGTTGTAAAATAGTTAACTACGAAATTAAACCCATTATCTTTACTATAGAATATAGGATACCCAAAAAATAGTTTTATCTTATTATCAAAATATAGCGGCTCCGTAGCTCAGTCGATCGAGCACTCGTTATAGCAATCGAGAGGTCCAGGGTTCGAGGCCTGGCCGGAGCGGGAAATGTGAGCGATTTCTCCTTGCGCATAGCTCCGAATGACTCAGTCGTTAAACGAGTACATCAGTGGAGTGCTCTTGCCACTGATGGGAATAATCTCCGGCATCGGTGATAGGCCTGGCCCAGCCAGCGGTATCCACCGTGGGCCCTTGAAACCCAGGGATCTTCCTCGAAAGATCCCACTGACAGAACTTAGTCCTACCTGGGGGAAGGTGATTTATTTATTTTTTTTTTTATATCATAATATACTTAGTGGAGTTTATTTATTAAATATAAAATCTATGGATATTTTGCACCTTTATAAGTGTATTTAGATATTAAATTTGGTTTTATTCTTCCCAGTTTGACAATATAAATCACATAGCTATTTACAAAGACCTACAAATTATATATCTTTGAGATAAGATACAGATATACAAAAATAAATACAAAGTAACGATGTAAAAGGAAGGTGAATGTTATTTGGGAATGGGAGACAAATAGTTATTAATGATTATTTAAATAATATTATCCTAATTAGGTAAATGTGTTCCTAATCTTTCTGTATTTGAAGTTCGAAGTTAAGAAAATTATTGGAATGGAAGTTAGCTTATTTTATTATTAAATTAGTGGATAAAGAGTTGAAAGATTGTTTGAATCCTATTAAGCTACTTTAGTTAAATTGATACATATTTACAATCTTATTTTTGGGAAATTAACTTTTAGTTTTGTTGGATTGTTTGCAAATGGTTGTAGTGATATGATGGGTTGTGTAATTGTTGCAAATAGTAGTCATATTTCAACCAAGGAATATATGTTGAATAAAAAACTTTAAATTTTCCATTATAGTTATACGAAATACCGTACCAAATTCTCTATAAAATTGTGTGCTTATGTGAGTATGTACGTGTGTGTATTCGGTCCATAACGGGATTTGAGTCTTTTTTTTTTTTTTTTTTTGAAACTTTACATTCTTTGATCCAGTATATAAATATTTCTCATTCCTTTATTAAAAAAATCATTAAATATATACGATATTTCAATAACATCTTATTTTTAAAATAAAAGAAATAAATTAAGATATTAAATTAACGAAATTGCTTGGTTAGCGATCACTGGAAATTACCAATTGTTCCTATTTTTATTTTTTGTAAATTATTTAATAAATCAAAAATGAAGATATTTATCATTCCGACAATTGTTTTGCTTTTTTTATAATAAAAACTAATTTTTATTTATCTTTTTGAGATTGATATGGAGAGAAAATAGTTGTTGACAGATATTTGTAATTTATTACAATAACTTGAAGGTTTGTAAGCCTTACCAGAGAAATCTTGCAACTTTTGTTGTGTTTCATTGACAACTTTATAAAACTTTCCTATATTAATATTTTCTTACGTCTCATTTGGGAATCAACTTGGTTAGGAGAGTCACAGAAAAAGAATGAATTTTTTTTCAGTCCTATTTCTTTTCTACCATTTAGTTGATTTTGTTTTCCACAGTAATTATAAAATCTGGTAAAGTGCGACATTATAATGTTAATTTTCCAAATTTTCAAATACAATTTTATTAAATCTAGAAACTTTGATTCTAATTTTGATTCAGGCATTAAAAATTTTTTTTTTAAATTTCTACATTGTCAACTTCTCATATTCTCTTCTTAATGAATAATAGATTATTATTATTATTATTAGAATCATTATTGTTATTATTATTAAGTTGTATTTGCAGGGAGAATACGCATTTGAAGATCAGCCGAAGGAAGCAGAAGAATTACTGGAAAAGGATGAAAATTCAGATCATCTTAATAATATTAAAACATTTCAGTGTCCAGAATGTGACTACTCTTCAAATCAGAGATATATTTTAAAGCGACATATGATAGTACACTCCAACCTTAAAATATTCAATTGTATTCATTGCAATTACTCCTGTAATAGGAAAACGAACTTAAATAAACACTTGTTAATTCATTCCGAAACAAAATTATTTAAATGTAATGAATGTGAATTTGCTTGTAACGAAAAACAGGGCTTAGTTCGACACATGTTAATTCACTCTAAAACAAAATTGCATAAATGTAATCAGTGCGAATACGCATGTAATAGAAAAGAATATTTAACTAAGCATATGTTGTCACACAATAATATTAACCTATTTCAGTGCTCTGAGTGTAGTTATGCTTGCAATTATAAGCATAGTTTAAGTAGGCATATGTTAACACACAGTAAAATTAAATTACAAAAGTGTACACAGTGTAATTACTCTTGTAGTCGGAAAGATACTTTATCAGAACATATGTTGATCCACTCAGAGGTTAAATTATTTAAGTGTACAGAATGCGAATATATGTGCAATCGCAAACGTAATTTGGAACAACACTTGTTAAATCACACTAATACCAAGTTATTTCGTTGCCCACAGTGTGATTACGCTGGGAATAGAAAAGAAAACTTAGCGAAACATATGTTAACACATTCTAAAGAAAAGGCTTTTTAAATGTTCAGAGTGTGATTTTGCTTGTGTTGAGAAACAAGGTTTAATTAGACATATGTTGACTCATTCTAATGTTAAGTTATATACTTGTCCACATTGTGACTATGCTGGGAATAGGAAAGAGTATTTAAGAAAACATATGTTGGCACATACTGGATCAACACTTTTTAAATGCACTTTATGTGACTATAGTAGTAATTATAAGCATAGTGTAACCAGGCATATGTCAACTCATGCTAAGAAATTTTCCTTAGAAAGTTTAGCTTGAAATTTTGATTTGAGTAAATCGAGTAAACTGCTGACTATGAATTTTTCAAATTAAAGGGTTAAAACTACATTTTCCTTTGATATTTTTATATATTTGAATTAAATTGGTTTTAAGGGTACATTTTTTTATACTCCTTTAGTATTGAATTATTTTATAATAAAATTTTAACATTTGTATCAGAGTACTAAACATTTTTTACATATTGTAGTTTATTTTCTTATTTATTTTTTAAAATATTAACTTTTTACTCGTGTAGTATTGAATTATTTTATAATAAAATTTTAACATTTGTATCAGAGTACTAAACATTTTATGCATATTGTAGTTTATTTTCTTATTTATTTTTTAAAATATTAACTTTATTTCACATAGTTTAATGTATATTTTTATAGTGATTTTATAGTATTAAAAGGTTATGTTGAAGCAAGAACTGCAATTAGTAGTTTTTTTTTCTTTACTTTATTTAGAATAACTCAAATAACTGTATTATCATCTACATAAGCCATCACTTTAGTTGATGTAGGGTTAAGCAAGTCAGTAAGGTAGACTGCAAGCAACATTGGACTCGGATGGTCCCTGTGGAACTTCTCTTTGTTCTAACCTTACTGAAGATGTTATGTTGCACTCTCCGACTTTATAAGTAAAGAGTAGCTAAAAAACTATGAAACTGTCTTAAGTTTGATCCAGAGTATCATTTGAGCTAATTTGAATAAGAACCCCCCATATATGAGACAGACTGAATGTTGCCCATAAGTCTAAACATAAAACTAAGGTATACTGTTCTTATGAAAGTCTGTAAAAATATGTTCTATGGAGAGAAGACAAGTCTGTAAAGATATGTTCTATGGAGAGAAGACAAGTCTGTAAAGATATGTTCTATGGAGAGAAGAGTCTGTAAAAATATGTTCTATGGAGAGAAGACAAGTCTGTAAAGATATGTTCTAGGGTGAGAAGACAGTCATAGGTATCCAAGCCGGCTCAAAAACCATATTGAAAATGTGACAACTAGCGAGATAGATTTCATCCACCAACTTATCCTTGTTTGTACCATTCTCTCCATGAATTTAGCATTTGCAGAATAGTATTTGGATAGCTCTATATCACTCGGGTATAGTAGAGTCCTTTTTGGGTTACAGAAATTGGATTAAAGTATGTAATTTCCATTCCAAAGGGATTAATCCCTCGCCAGCCAGCATTATATAGATTCAAAAAGCATATTCCTAGATTCAGAGGAGAAGCATGTCAAGAATTTATCAATGAGATAAACCCTAGAAGCTTAATTATCATCTGAGAAGGAGGACGAGGCACTGTACAATTCAGACGTAGTAGAGTCCTTCCTCAAAAACGATGACTTCAACATTTTCAGCAAGGGAAACATTTCCAGGAAGTGGATTCCCCCTGTCTGAAAATTTAATATGACAATAATTTACTCACGAAAAAATAATTTAAGAAATACAATAGAAATCGCATAATAGAGAACACTTAATTTCTCATACAACTTCAGAGTTCCTACTAAGTAATCGTTTTTACAGTTATCAAAATTACAATTGTTTCAAACACGATTATAGGGTATATATCAATGAAATTTTGGGTGTACCCATGGTACTACAGTTTGCTCCACAGTCGTAATTTTTTTTAAAAAGATTTTAGAAAATTCTTTGAACGAAGTGTCCCACGAATTGCCTTCCATGAATCTTTGATATCGATTAACATAAGGGATAGCTTAAATTAATTGATTGTTAGATTTAATGTTTGATATTTGTTTACAGCAAAGCGTTTCACGAGAATCAAGATTCTTAGATATTTTCGCTGCAGTCAGTTTCGCTTTTAAACGGAAATTAAAGTATAAAACCATGTTTCCAACATGATTTCTGGATGCAAAATATGTTGAAAGAGTCTAAGTACTGAAAAGCAAAAAAATATATAAGCATTGTAACTATTTACTTTGCTAAGTATTTCTTTATTTCTTGCCAGCTTTAGTGAATTTCTTGAAATTTATTTTAAATAAGAAGTAGCACGACGTAGCCAAGTTAATCTTGATGCCGTCCATCGCACTTTTGAAAATGTCTCTTGTGCCGTTTCGAAGTAACTCGAGCGACAAATTGTAGCCCAGTCTGGCGTCTGCGATACAAGAATAACTTTTATAGTGTGGGAACATCTTTTTCTGATTTTTCCAATATGTCATTATACATATTTCTTCAGAAATAAATGGTTGACTGAAATATTTTAATATTTGGTTTGCGTCTGTCGAAATTTGAGTTTAAAGAACTATAAATGAGAAAAAAAAAAAAACCTCTACACCACCCCAGTGACCCAAAAAATCCACCCTTAAGGGCAGCATTTTTTTTATTATTATTATTTTACTATTTAGCAGATAGATACATAGGGTAACTAAATTTAACATCTTTTAAAGGATTCTAAATGCTATCATTGTCAATCTCGAACACTAATGCACTTACTTGCCAACAACACTAATCTTTTGCTATATAAAACGGATCAATCGGCAATTATATCATTTTCAAAATGAAGAGTAAGGAAAAGACGTTTAAAAAGCGAGCATCATATTGTAAGCTTGGTTAGGTACCTAATTGTACTGTGGTCATTAATGATTTCACAGCTTTTATGGTCGTGTCTTTAAATTGGTGGAATACCAATTATATATTATGTTATAAAATGATTAGTGCAGAGAGAGAAAAAAATATTGAATTTGCAACCATAAAATTTGTGTGCCAAAATAAATTGATATTGCTAAGAAATACACAATTTAATAGAGCTAAAGAATAAAATATATAATTGAAAGAAAAACAAACGTGTTCTCTCTGGGTTTCGACCAAGCACTCTTACATCTAATTTTAGACCTTCATATTTAATATATTTTATTACGCTTTCTTTGAATATTATACAAATAAATTTCATTATCGAGGAGGATATATATAATATATAATATATATATAAATATATATATATATATATATATATATATATATATATATATATATATATATATATATATATATATATATATATATATATATATATATATATATATATATATATATATATATATATATATATATATATATATATATATATATATATATATATATATATATATATATATATATATATATATATATATATATATATATATATATATATATATATATATAAAATGAACAACAGAATCAGAGCTCGGAACATTCTTCAATAAATACATAATTAAAAAATATGTCTTTTATTATTCACAAAAATTAGTTAAAATCACAGGAGAATTAAAATCTAAGGTTAACATATAAATCATTAAAATAACTCGACGTTTCGGGATTCATATTCCCATCATCAGGAGAAACAATAGTTTAAATTATCAGTAAAAGTTATATAATCATTTATCTGTAAAAGGAAAAAGTATACACAAGAGGAAAACATAATTTATCAAAATGACTGGGGGGTAAAAACAAAATCAATATTATAAACAATAATTGAGTGAAAATAAATGAATTGTAAAATAGGAGACGAATGAAAAATAATTAAAATGATAAAAACTAGAAATTAATTATTATTATTCAATATTTTTCCAATATAAAATAAAACAAAATAAAGAAAAGTATATGCAATAGATAAAGTAGTGAAATTATATGAATACTTTTTAAAGTTCCATGCATGAAAAAGTTTATTTGCCCGTGTTAAGTAGAATTTGGCTATAAACTTCTTCAACAGGATAGCAACCTTGCAGCCAAATCAAGATAATAGCGGTGAACCCAAATATATGCATAGACTTTAAAGTCTATGAATATATGGGTAAAGGGCTAGGGATGTCGATATTTTAAAAAATATTGATATATTGAGTATCGATCATTTTTAAAAATATCAAATTACCCTCGATATATATATATATATTAATATTATATATATATATATATATATATATATATATATATATATATATATATATATATATATATATATATATATATATATATATATATATATATATATATATATATATATATATATATATATATATATATATATATATATATATATATATATATATATATATAAACTATTACGAATTTTTAATTAAAAAGAAATTTGAGTTTCAATGAGAAGCAGTAGCGGCGATAAAGCCCACTCGGACTCCGCGCTGCAGGAGGGCCCCAAATTTTTGGTACCCATGACAGATATCCATGTGCAAGTATAAAAATAAATCCATAGAGATAAAACAGAGCAGTATATATATATATATATATATATATATATATATATATATATATATATATATATATATATATATATATATATATATATATATATATATATATATATACGGACATGAAAAATAACACAAATTTTGCTTAAATTTTATTTTATAAAGGAGCAGAAAACTACTTAAAATTTCTAGAAGTAAAAGTAAATATCTTTGGTTCGATACTGAGAATGAAATATCGATATAAAGGCTTTGAAAATATCATCGATTTTTTCAATATTATCGTAAAAATATCGATATCGATATATATCTAAATTCTTTTGGCATCCCTATGATCCCAAACTTTTACTCGTGAAAGTTGAGAATGTGATTGATTTTTTTGTTTATTTAAAATAAATGATTGATTTATAATATTTTATTCTTTTTAAATTCAGAGTGTAGATGAATTATTGTGCGAAACATAAGCTAAGATGTACGTATACGTAGTTGGATCATAGGAAAGTTATAACTAAACATATATGTTTATACTGTGCTGCAGCATACGTGATATCATTTGTTTGTTTTTTTATATAGTGTTAATGGAATTGTTTACATATTTTTAAATTTTTTTTTTTTAATTAGTTGTATATGCAGGGTTCGTCTCTACTTGGTGTATTTAGTTGTTATTCAAAATATAAACTGGAAATGCAATGTATATGAAAGAAAAACTATAAAAATTGGTTGGAAAATCAAATTCGCCAAATTAAAATGCATTTAAGGTAGTAAAATTAGATATCAAAAATCATACTTGGCATTCGTCTGCAACCTTGACAATATGTAATAAGAAATTGGGTGGAGGGACATAATCTGAAAATAAATCTTTACTAATGTAGGTATACAAATTGTTAAATCTAACAAACTAGTTTGATGTAAGCGTACCTTGAATTAAAGTGTAAAATATGCATTAACGGCAAGTAAATAGACAACCCAGATAAAAAGGAGTTAAAATGTATTTTTTAAATACTGTATTTCAAATATCTAGCAATAACATTATGAAATATCGATAATTATTGTGATGTCATTCTCTGCCTATATTGGTGTAGTTGACCTAATTATATTTTAGGTAATTGTATCGTTCATAGTAGTGGATTTTTTTGTATGAGACCAGATTGCTGAAAATAATAATATATCTACATGTTGCGAGTTTGACTAGAGCTACTAATGGGGATACTGAGTTTACATCATGATTGTAAGTATGGAAATTGCAAAAAAAAATAAAAAATGTATATATATATATATATATATATATATATATATATATATATATATATATATATATATATATATATATATATATATATATATATATATATATATTTAACGAATATTGGTTCTTTGATAGGTTAAGCCTTTTTATTAGCCATTTGATATAGTTAAAAAAGTGGTTTTTGTTTGGTTAGGTCTATTTGCTGGTTATTAGGTGTAGTTTTAGCTTTTAAATTCAGGTTAGGTTAAGTCTAACATTTGTTAGATCTAACAAACTAGTTCGACTTAACCTAAGCTAGTCTTAAAGGGTAAAACTATGGTTAACCCTCACGACTATGCGTCGTTTGGTTATATGTCCATCTATGTGATGGACCTTTTTGGTCCATCCACATTTTTATTAAAAATTTTAAGTTTTTTATATTAAAAAAAAAGAAAAAATTTAAAAAAAAAAGGCTGGACGCAAAAAGTGCGACGCGTAGTAGCGAGGGTTAACGCCCAGCAAATAGACCTAACCTAACCAATAGCCACTTTATTTTTTATTTTTTATTTTTTTAAATTTCAATTTTGTAATGCCAATGATCTCACAACCTGATCGAAATAGAAAATTCCTGCACATAGTTTTAGTCAAACTCATTATGCACAGGTATGTTAGTTTCAGCAATTGGTCTCGAACGAAAAAATCCACTACTGTGAACACTGCAGGTACCATATTTTATAATAGTATATTTAGTACTTAAACAATTTATAATTTTATTGAAATTTATTTTTGACTCATTTTTATTGTTTTCTTCAATATATGACACTTCTAGTTTATATTTTAAATAAAATTAAACACCAGGTAAGAGGTGAACCTTGCATATATATATATATATATATATATATATATATATATATATATATATATATATATATATATATATATATATATATATATATATATATATATATATATATAATTATATTTTATTTTTTTTTTTTATTTATAACTGAACATGAATTAATTTTTTAAATTAAAAAATATGGCTATATCAGAAGCTACCTAATATAGTTTATTAAGGGTATAAAAATTAGGGATTAGGTATTTTCTCACTGTAGAGCTTAATAAATATTACTGGAAGGTTCTGTCTGTATTTGGGACAGGTAATAGTCCCTGAAAACACCTGAATATGTTGTATGTTAAGCAAACGGCCAATAATTTTTAGATTTGAATTATTTATTTTTCAGATGTTTCTTTTAATTCATAGTTACACAAGTTGGGTTAATAAATTCATTTTTCTATGAAATTTTAATACAAAGATATGTTAAACAATTGGAAAGTCCCAACTCAAATACCTCTTTGGTAATTGATTTGTATTTATAACAATCAGTATATATTTAACAATCCCCAATAAACATAAAAAAAAGAATCTTCACTATTATCCATTTATGAAACCTAGTTTTAATCAAAATAGTAACAAAGAGTAAAATTTATTGATAAAGTGTTAAATGGGACATGATGGAATACAACGAATATTTCTTTACTTATGAGTATTTTGAATATATAAAGGATCAAAGTACTTAAATTAATGAGAGTCAGTCGATATCTTATTATTTTTCTTTTTGGTTTTAACTTTATTCAAGTATAGAAAGAACACGGCAATCAAAGACAACTCAGAACTAAACATGGCTTTTTAATTAGTATGCAAATTTCTTGGGGGAGGTGGGGGGAATTAAGGCCAAATGTAAATAATAATTATACAAAAATAAATAAGAAATAAATAAATATATAATAAAATAAATAGAGAATGAGTAATTATTTACATATGCTTACCCAAATTATTAACTTTAACAGTTTAGTTTTAGTGTATCATTTCTTTCCGCATCAATATATATCACTTCTGAAAAATGATTTACAGTATTATAATTTCTTATTACTAAAATGTGGTAATTTTATTTAGAAGTTTAGAAGGTTAAGGAACTCTGGCAGTTTTACTTTTTATCAGAAAACCTATATTATATAGTTATTGATTATGTTATTTTTCAGTCTTATTTCTATCTTCATGAATTTAGTAAAAAAAAAAAAAAAAAAATTGGTATCTTTTCTCAGTATCGGGTGGTCTAAAATTATTGGTATTGGTATCAATTATAATTTTGGTGTCACTCCATCCCTAATAGAAATTAATTTTATTATTTAATTTAAAAAAAAATAAAATAAAATTAGACCTTTTATTATTAAAAATATCTATTATATATAACCATAATTAATGTTCGCTTAAATAGTAATTTATACAAATATGTGACTGCTTAAACACATAGTAGAATAAAACTTTATTACTATTTTAATATCGTTTGTCATTATTTGTTTGTCGTTTGTCGTATTCCATTATAAGTTATATACTTAGTATCATTCTACAGTTCGCATTAATATTTCATGTAAAACTATATTATATATTTGATGGAATTAAATTTGTGGTAATGCAAACTTAAAGAAAAGTTTAATAAATACATTTTGAACCTTTTTTTTTTTTCTCTATTTTTTTTTCTATTTTCAGAATTAATTATTATAAAGTATCCGTTATTATGGATATAAAAACAGAGATTGAAATAAAAGAGGAAGAATTAAATGATGAAACTTTTAAAGAAGACATCAGAAATGCTCAGGTAATTTTGCAATAAATTGTTAAAAATAATAATAATAAAATGCCTGTAACACTGTTGCAGTTAGGAGGGACCTAACAGCCCAATCTAATAATGTTGCAGTATACACTTCACTATTTTGACATCAGTCAAATATTATTATATATCTTTTTCTTATCACTTCATAAGATTCATATTCAATTTTACTATCTGACAAACATTATAAATCAAGAAAATATTAGGTGCTTTCAATAAAAAGAAAAAGGTTTGACAAAATAAAATGATGCTTAACTACGTCTTAGCAAACTTTAGCTCCATGAAAGTTAGCTTCTTTTATAATATTCTTAATTGTCATATTTTATTATTACATACCTTGAATTTCTTTAAACAAATAGGTAGCCAGCCACAAATTGAGAGAAAACTTAATCAAAATTATATTTTATAATGAAGAATGCTCATTCATTATTAGAACTTGATTTGGCATATCCCCTAAAGAATGTACATTATTCACTTAATGAAGTACCTAATTACTTTAAAATAATCAAAATTGACACTGAAGAATAAATGATTACCTTCCTGTACTTTTATTTTACCTTCTATGTTTATAACAGGATGTATAACAATTGGATAAATGATTCATTATTTTGAAATAAAAATGGTGAAATTTTTATGAAATTAGATTTTTTTTTTTTTTTAAATAACTTTTAACAGTCACGATAAAGTGATTTAGGTCATGGTTTCTTGTTATATATAAAACATTGTGATTTCATTTGTACTGCTTAATTTAGTATTATAGTCTAACTATGTAGAAAAGATTCTTCCCCGTTACTAAAATAGAAATATTTCTTAACTACAAACATAATATATAAATTAATTATTGATTAACTGTGGTTGATGGTCTCCATTTCCTTTGATTATCATTAATACTGTCCTGAATCTTTTAATTCACTTATAAACAGTAGGTATGCATGGAGACTATGTATAAACTTGTTGCAAAGAATAAATAATTTCCTCTGGTCTCTAGTCTAGAGAAAGGAAGAGGAGAACCCACCCAGCCCGAACCTAACACACACCTCTCAGGTGGGTGCAGACGGAAGCCTTGAAGAGAAGATTAAATACAGGAGGAAAAATAGATGATGGTAGGCAGTTCCACAGAACAGAGGTAGCTGGAAAGGAGTCGCCACAATGGGAAAGATTGGGGTTTCCAGCATCCACACAAAATTTATGCGAAAGCAGGGCACCCCTTGTGCAATGAGGGCTACGCAATTGTGGTGGAATGCAAGAAGCCAATTCCTTAGAGCACCTGCCATTATATATATATATATATATATATATATATATATATATATATATATATATATATATATATATATATATATATATATATATATATATATATATATATATATATATATATATATATATATATATATATATATATAATATAATGAAAAAACTAAAAAATTTATTTCAAGTTTGTAGTTATGTGAACAAGTTAATAAATTTTTGAAAACATATCTATATATTAATTCAGGGTTGGCATTGATTAAATCAAATTGATTTAATCAGTTGATTAAATCAATTGATTTTTTTATGAAAAAATCATGATTTTTTTGATTTTTTTGATTTTTTTAAAAAATAATAAAAAAATTTTTTTTTTTTTTTTATTTGTTTTATTTTGTTATATTTTTTGATACATAATGATATAACAGATATATTAGTTCCTTCTTACTGTGTTAAAAAACTTTAAAGTAGTTTATATATTAGAAATATAACTTCCTTAATATTTGGTTCAAGATTTCATATAGGGTAATACAAGAATCTGATCTTCATTAATATAATTTATCCAATATAGAACTGTCAGAGTTTAGAATTCCTAATATATATTCAATCAAATCTTCAACAAAATTTTATTGAGCTTTAATCTAATGCAATTTGAGGTTATAGACAAAAGAGAAAACAGAAAAGACAATTCCTTTTAATTTTCAACCATTTAAATTTTTATACAACAATATAAGAAAACAATATTCCTCTAAATAAATTATAAAAGAAAGAAAATTTAAGCACTTTTGATGCATAATCATTAATCCATAAATTAAATACATAACTTGCAAAATATATATATATATATATATATATATATATATATATATATATATATATATATATATATATATATATATATATATATATATATATATATATATATATATATATATATATATTTATATATTTGCAAGTTATGTATTTAATTTATGGATTAATGATTATGCATCAAAAGTGCTTAAATTTTCTTTCTTTTATAATTTATTTAGAGGAATATTGTTTTCTTATAATGTTGTATAAAAATTTAAATGGTTGAAAATTAAAAGGAATTGTCTTTTCTGTTTTCTCTTTTGTCTATAACCTCAAATTGCATTAGATTAAAGCTCAATAAAATTTTGTTGAAGATTTGATTGAATATATATTAGGAATTCTAAACTCTAACAGTTCTATATTGGATAAATTATATTAATGAAGATCAGATTCTTGTATTACCCTATATGAAATCTTGAACCAAATATTAAGGAAGTTATATTTCTAATATATAAATTACTTTAAAGTTTTTTAACACAGTAAGAAGGAACTAATATATCTGTTATATCATTATGTATCAAAAAATATGACAAAATAAAAAAAACAAAAAAAAAACAGTTATTATTTTTTAAAAAAATCAAAAAAATCACCAACCCTGTATTAATTTAACATAAATAGCCAAAGATAGTTATATAATGTTGAATAAAGTAGAAAAAGATAATGCATATTGTATTTTTTTATTTGAAAATTTTAGTTTTTATAAATAAGAATTATATTTTATAAATAAAATGAAATAGAATTACTTTCCTGGGTCTGGTAATCTTGAAAATTAAGTAAGTGATATTAAGAAATTAATCATTTACGACAGATCTTATTCCTTCCCTTCACAAAAGCAAATTGTGTAGAAAATGAATCCTGGTTTGATTTTTGAAAAATCAAACCAAAGTAGGAGACTTCATCATATTTCATGGGATGATGAAGTTCAAGCTGTTGTCAGGAATTGGAACGTAAATAATAATAAAAGTTTTTTCATGAATGAGATTAAAAAAAAAAAAAAAAATCAAAATAAAATCCGTACCAATCATAAAAACTTGTTTATTATTACAAATAAATATATTAAAAAAATGTTGGAAAAATGTTTAAATAAACAAAGGAAAAAATTTTATTGTTCAAGAAAAAAATTATTTAATTGCAAGTAAAAATTTCCTAATTATTATAGGTATCATGTGAAGAAAAACTGCTCATTTATGATGGGATTTTAGAAGAAGGAGTTGAACAAGATGAAGATTCGCAAAAGGATTTCAAAGATTTTCAATTTACAACCGATACTTCAAATAACGATAAGAGATCATATGGGGTAAGCAGTTTAATATAATTAATAATTGTACTATGAAACCTAGCAAAGAAAGGAAATATATTTATATATATTATATAATATACGGAAATATACACAGTTACTGCCCTTTGAGAGGAAAGTTACGATGAAAAGGTATCTTTAGACGCCTGATTGCTAAAGTTTTATTTTCATCAGATTTCAAATTGCCTTGTTGTATTATATTTATTAATTATCTTTTTATTTTTGTTTTCTTTCCTATTAAAGTGTGCACTACAGTAATGCTGTTCTATTATATGTCTTTATTGAGTCTTGATGAACACCGTCTGTTTCCCCCATCAGATCATTTTATTAGAGATTTTTTCAGTCTTTAGCCAGCATTCTATTGAGATATACCTAAATGGTGGTTCTAGCTTTGAATATTGGACTTTAAAACAATAAAATTTATAGATTACTCATTTGGTTACCCCTAAGGTAGGGTAGGATTGGTGTCTTGAGAATGGAAAAACCCCCTTAGGTGCTGGCTTGTGTTTAATCATCTCTTTGCAGGAATTTAGAAATTTTACCTAGAATGGCCAAACATTAGTAGCATTTATACTTCCTGATTTGTATGTACTTTTGTGGGTGTTCCATT
The DNA here is from genome assembly GCA_009176605.1 of Armadillidium nasatum. Lineage (NCBI taxonomy): Eukaryota > Metazoa > Arthropoda > Malacostraca > Isopoda > Armadillidiidae > Armadillidium > Armadillidium nasatum. The sequence continues at coordinate 28,169 of SEYY01008330.1, read as the reverse complement.
ATGTAATTTTCACATTCCAAAATTTGAAGTTTAGATGTATAACGTGTGTCAAATGACCAGTAATTAAATTTAGCTAAAAAATACCAAATAATTCTTGTTTGAAAAATTAATCTTATTTGTGAACTTAGCCTTTAGTATTTTATAAGACCATTGATACTTGAAATAGTAAAATCTCACTTTCTTTGCTATATATATATATATATAGTAAGTAAAAAATGGACAAAGGTGTACAGATTTGGTATAATGCAGATTTTACAGATTTAAAATTTTTTTATTTTTTTTTAAAGTTATTTCAATAGAGAAGAAGGAAAAAAAAAAAAAAGAGTTCCTATGTTGTCAGAGTATTGTTGCACTTTCTTTTTACTAGCCCTCTTGTTTTTCACTTTAAAATTATTTAGCGATTGTTTTCTCATTTAAAAGGAAATTTAAGTAACTATTCTTAATAACTTGTATTTGTAGGAGACTTCAAAAGATGTCCTCATTGGCTCAGGGATACTGAAGGAAGAAAAGGAAGAGGTTGAGGAAGATAAAGAGTCACAAGAGGATTTTAAGGAATTTGGATACCCAACAGATTATTTGAAAGATGATGAGAGAACACATGAGGTAAAAATTATATATATATATATATATATATATATAATATATAATATATATATATATATATATATATATATATATATATATATATATATATATATATATATATATATATATATATATATATATATATATATATTATATATATATATAATCGTTACTAAAATCTTTGTTTTATTTTAATCTCTATTTCCTTAAATCTAGTTACAAAACATAATAAATGGAAGGATCTTTCGATTATCTAAATTAATACAAAGCACCAGTAACTCTCCATTCCCTTTTACGAATCCTTTGTGAGATCTATTGGTTCTTATATTCACTCTTAATATTTAAATGGTAATTAATTGATTGTTTTGACGTTTAGCTCGCCGCCACAGGAGTCCTGTGGCGACTATGTCGGATGCTAAACTAACTCCTTCCTTCACTCCCCGTCCTTCCTTAAGCGGAAGAATTCCACTCAAAGAGAGAGCCCGTTTCTCATTGGTTTATTCAAATGGCATCATTATTTCAACTTTAATAATTGTTATCTTATTTCAAGAACCTTATTAAATTAACTAGTGAATAGTCACATTAAGGGTTATAACAAAAAGCCAGTTTCTACAATGAGCCATTATTATAAAAACAATTATTGAGCAAAAGGAGAGAATACTGAAGCTATTACAGATGTATTGGGCAAATGGGGAGTGGAAAAGGAGATGTACCCACCCCATTACAAGTTGTTTAACCCTCCCCCCACAAATTTTTCAACATATTAAGGTAATTGGAAAATTTGTCTAATGATCCCTTGCAATTATTAATTTGGAATTCATCTTAATAGAGCAAACACTTATTTGATCCTGAAAATTGTGAACTCATCACCGCAGAATTTTTTTTTTCTAAATGCTTACCTTTTCATTACTAGAAGAGTACACAAAAAAACATCCTTCTGAACTCCTTCAGGCGAGCCTATATTGCTTCTTACTTTCATCCTTTATTTGGCACCTGAGGTATTTAATCTCTTTTTTTTCTTCTTCTTCTTTTGGCGAGCCTATATTGCTTCTTACTTTCATCCTTTATTCGGCACCTGAGGTATTTAATCTCTTTTTTTTTTTCTTTTTTTTCGAACTATTTCTTTCCTGCAACTCTCCTGTTTAATTTTCCTTCCAAAATTTCATAAATCCTAGAGATCTTCCTAGATCTTCCAATTACCCCATCACAACTAATTCTGCCAATGTATTATAATCATTACTATTATTATCATTATTATTATTATCATTATTATATTACTAATTATTATTTTATTATTATTATTTATTATTATTTTATTATTATTATTATTATTATTATTATTATTATTATTATTATTATCATTATCATTATTTTTATTATTATTATTATTATTTTTTTTTTTTTATTTTTTTTTTATTTTTATTATCTTTTATTATTTTATATTATTATTTTTATTATTATTATTATTATTATTATTATTTTATTATTTTTTTTATTATTATTATTAATTATTATTATTTTCACTTCCATTTTATTTTTTTTTTATCACTATTTTTATTTCATAATTAATTTTATAATTATTATGCAAAAAAAAAAAAAAAACGCACACACACACAAAGCTATCTTATTACTGTTTCTTTTTATTTCTCTCTTCTTCCTTCTCGATCCTCCCTTTTTTCTTTTGAGAGTCTGCGGGTATCCTTGGGCATACTCACTCCGACCTTCTCCCAATCGTCGGGATGGAGTATGTAATTTCGGGAAGATTCAAATCTTGGGCGTTTCTTCATTCTCCCCCACTCTTCCTGGCTAGGGGAATTCAGACTTGCAGATTTCTTCTTGGTGTAAATAGTTTCTTTCTTCTCCTTCGAAAGTGTAAACTTGAGTCTCTTCTATCCCCCTCATCCGATAATGGGGGAATGGAGTAGGCTTCTCGACTAAATTCCGAGGAAAATTCACTCTCACTGAGTCACTGACTTCTTATTTAGCTTTGTTTTTTTTTTCTTTCTTTTTTTTCTTTTCAATGTGTTTTAATGTTTTCTACTTCCAATCAACAGGATTTGTACTAAATTGTCACTATTTGGGGTCGCCACAATTGCAATTGCCTTGCAAATTGCATGGTCTTTCAAGGAGAAATCGTTACTAAAATCTTTGTTTTATTTTAATCTTTTATTTCCTTAAATCTAGTTACAAAACATAATAAATGGAATAATCTTTCGATTATCTAAATTAATACCAAGCACCAGTAACTCTCCGTTCCCTTTTACGAATCCTTTGTGAGATCTATTGTTTCTTATATTCACTATTAATATTTAAATGGTAATTAATTGATGGTTTTGGCGTTTAGCTCGCCGCCGCAGAAGTCCTGTGGCGACTATGTCTGATGCTAAATTAACTCCTTCCCTCACTCCCCGTCCTTCCTTAAGCAGAAGAATTCCACTCAAAGAGAGAGCCCGTTTCTTATTGGCTTATTCAAATGGCATCATTATTTCAACTTTAATAATTGTTATCTTATTTCAAGAACCTTATTAAATTAACTAGTGGATAGCAACATTAAAGGTTATAAAAAATAGCCAGTTTCTACAAGGAGCCATTATTATAAAAACGGTTATTGAGCAAAAGGAGAGAATGCTGAAGCTATTACAGATGTTGTATTGAGCAAATGGGGGATGGAAAAAGGAGTTGTACCCACCCCATTACATATATACTGGGTGATCGATAAATAAGGTCTCCAGCTGCGTAGAGTTTCTTGGAGTAAAGGTAAAATCATATTTGATCATGCATCTGGTAGTATATACAGTTATCTACAAACGTACTAAGTCTGCCGACATGGAGAAAAGACTCATTGGACACAATACTATGTCACAGTTAAGTTTAAAACAGAGATCAGTGATGGAAATGTTGTACATCAATCAAAATTAACATGCATCAAAGCAGTTTATGTTGATGATTGTATTAAGATCCTCCTATAAGGAGGTTCGACGTGCCATTAGTTGAAGTAGAGATTTATTTTATGAGTCGAGATCAGGGAGACCAACTTCAGTAGTGTATCAGAAGAATCAAATAATTGTGGATTACAATTGAAGAAAATAGACGAATAAAGCATAGAAACATTTATCTAAAGCTGGATATTAGTCAAGAAAAAGTACAACTCATCATCCAATTGGTAAACTACAGAAAAATCTGTGCTTGATCTTGATAGGATCTGCAGCAATTGACAGAGGAAATGAAAGAATTGCCTTAAAGTATTTGTCAACAAATCTTCAGCCAGTCTTTACTACAAGGAGAAGAGAAGTGCTACTCATGATGGTGATTAACATTGATTTGTTGGCATGTAACTGGCCTCTGCTTCACAGCTGCATACTTGGAGGGGTAAAAGAAAGATCAGAAAGCCTTATGAGAATTTATATAAACATTATCATAAAACACTGGTTGATTCGCTTCTTTTTATTTTTTCCCTATTTTAACTTGAATAGAAACTATTCTACAATAGTTACAACTATATGACTACAAAGATATATTTTGTTATTTGCAGAGTGACGATGATTTATCAGAAGACGTAGGAAGGAAATCCAAAAGTTTAAAGGAAAGAAAAAGAAACCTCAAAAATCAGAAAAGACTAGAGTGTCCTCACTGTCATTATACAACAATATGGCATAGTACTCTCAAAAGACACTTACTAAATCACTCAGAAGATAAAAATTACAAGTGTTCTCAGTGCGAATACGCTTGTAACAGGAAGGAATATTTGACCCTTCATATATTAACACACACTGAAACAAGTTTATTTAAATGTACAGAATGCGAATATACCTGTAATTACAAACAGAGTTTAAACCGTCACTTATTAACACATTCTAAAAGCGAATTATTTAAGTGTTCTGAGTGTGAACTACACTTGTAGTCAAAAACATAATTTAATAAATCACATGTTAAACCACAACGAATCCAAGCAGTTTAAGTGTACCGACTGTGACTACTCTTCCTAATTGGAGAGCCCATTTGACGCGTCATAAATTAACACATTCGAATATTAAATTGTTTCAGTGCAATTTTTGTGAATATGGCTGTAATGAAAAAAGGAGTTTTAGGAACCATTTGTTAAGGCACGCTAATATATCTTTATTCAGGTGCTCGGAGTGCGATTACTCCTGTAACAGGAAATGGATTTTAACTAAGCACATGATAACACACTCGAAAATAAAGTTGTTGAAATGCTCACAGTGTGACTTTGCTTGTAACTTGAAGAAGACTTTATCAGAGCACGCTTCAACACACCTTCAGTCAAAGTTATTCAGGTGTTCCCACTGTGATTTTACTTGTAATCAGAAAGGGAATTTGACCCAACACATGGTAGTACACTCCAAATCCAAGCTGTTTAAGTGTTATGAGTGTGACTATTCCTGTAATAGGAAAGGGAATTTGACTCGGCATATTTTAACACATAATCGAGATAGTTTAGTAATAATAGATGATGATACCTCAAAATTTGAGCAGCTGAATAAACAGTAATAGTCCATGTTGCTGGAAGAGATATAAGTATTAGTTATGCGTTTAGATATTTAAACAAAAATGCTAATTTGATTGAAAGATAATTGAAAGGGTTCGCGAAGAATAACCTTGATAGAGCCTTCTGAAGTAAGTCTCAAGGAGAAAGCTAAAAATTGTGAAATAAAGGTGCCGTGATTTAAGAATAAATTGGTATGGAAATACTTTAATATTTACCAGATACTTCAAAGAATATACAAAAGAACTTTGCATACACACACACACCAGTACAAAGGGCAGAATTTTATTTAAAAATATTGGTTTTAGGACAAAATATGATGGAAATTTTTATTGATCTTAATGGAGAAAATGCCAAATAAATATTTTTTTTAAATGTATTTCTATTTCCCAGTTTATTCTATCCTTATAATAAAATAATTTGTGAAATATTAAAATTAAATAATTATTAATAGTAAAATATTTAGCTAAAATATTTGTTAAAATTTTAAAATATTAAACAGTAAAAAATTCAGTAAAATATTCTCTAACATTAAAACTTTATTCATTTGTTTATAGACATTTATTAGGCGTGCGCGCGCATCCGTAGTAAATGCCGCATCCAGTGATGTATTTTGAATACAGTATAAATTTTGACTTTGTAGAGAAAACATCTTTGGTACAATCTTGTGATAAAAATTTGACTTTTGATAACGGGATAATTAATTGTGTATAGTTAATTTAATGATTCATTTCTTAATGAAACCTTAAAATTTAATTAAAAAGTTATTAGTAGGCTTTATTAGACTAACCTAGGGTTTGATATCTGGCGGTGGAGTATTGAACTTGGGGTGGGTTGGGTAAGGTCTTAAATTTTAGCATTTAATAATAATAGAATTTCTACTAAAGGTAAGAAATTTAACTATATTTAAAATTAACTAAAATTCTTACAATAAGCCTCAGTAATTTTATGTGAACTTGAATACTTCCAACTATAACGAAAGAGAACACGAAAATTAGTGTTTTAAGTGATGAAAGAGTAATTTGTTAGAAAAATTAACTTCAAATTATGATAAGATCTATTATCGTTATCCAAATTAGAAAACTAGTTGATTATATCTTCAAAAGTTCAAGCAAAAAGAGGTTGTTAGTTGTATTGGTCCTTCTTTAGCCTTAAGAAATTTTAATTAAGTTTTTGTAAACTAGACTGAAGATGTACTTAATTGGAAAATGATAAAATTTATTTGTTTATTTTTAAAATTGAAGAAGGTTGTAGACATTCTTAGGGGATTTAAAAGGACCACTTAATGTATTAAACTTGCAAGATTTTTAAAACTACCCTAAGTGAAGGGGTTTGAAACTAGTTCGTTAACACATCTTCAAACGAGATTGTATGAACATTAAGATCCTATTTACCCAATCTTAATTTTGTTCATATTATTTTAAAATGAATATCAGGAAATCAAGTAGCTCTTTTCGTTCATCTTTACTCTGTATCTTGATACTAAAACTTTTCCTCAGTGATGGTAGTGCGTACATATCCAACCAGTTCTGAAGCAGGATATTTGGTGTTAACCTTGGAATATTCTAAGATCTGGATCTCATTCCCTTCGACCATCAGAGTTTCTTTCGATGCTTGAGATGAACTAGTGATATACATTTCATTCTTTTTGAACAATGATAATATTCCTTCATGGACCATGGGGAGTCTTGCGTAGTGGCTCTTGACATCAAACGCTTTTAGTATGATTTAGTGCTTGTCGCTGCTCTTTACGTTCCCTTGCTTTGAGTTACCCCAACGCTGCTAATTCATGACTAGTTTTATCCCAATTCGTTTCATATTAGTTATTGATGTTCAGACTTTTCCTTCTCTATTAATTGTGGTTCTTAGAGTTCTGTTTTATCTCCTACTCTATTCTTACTTTTCATTATTGACCTGTTAAGCTGCTCGTATGATTCTTCTTTTCTATGCCAATAATTTGATTCCTCATTCATTTATTCATTTCAAATCTCCTTCTGCGTGTATCAAGAGTTTCTTCTCGATCTCAACTTTCCAATTCTATTCTTGTGATCTAGATAGCATTTCCCGGAAACGGTAACCAAAACCGCGTAAAACGAATCTTAAAGAATTTAGATTTTAAAGTTTTAATATCCCTTTTTCTCATTCTTTTAAACACCAAACTTTCCTATCTCCGACGACTCTACCGCATCATCTGTAGCAATATAAAAATTCTTGATCTGAATATATGTAAAAAAAGAAAAATTGTCATGGATATCTCATATAAAAATGGTTGCCAAGTTAACCTATTTGATGATTGGGAGTTTTGTTCAGGTTGCTTTAGTTTTTTTATTTTTTAATCTTCCAAGCAATTTTTTATGTAATTTCCGGTGGGCAAAGCGTATGTCCTACTAAATTCCACTGGAATTTGGTGGAATCCACTAGCGAATTCAAATTAAAGACCTGATAAGCCGCAAACTCTTCACTTTGTATGGTGTTATGTATTCAGCAAACGACACTTGTTCCCGAGATATCAGTTGCTAAGTTTGCACCTATGGTAAAGTAGGAGTTCAATTCGTCAACTATATGTTGTTTGCTTGTCATTATTTTGTTATCTATTCTTAATACTTTGATGACCATTTCTTTATCTTTTTAACAGTTTAAATGTCGGTTATTATGCTCCATTGGAACGGTAGTTGGTTTGGGTCTGTTTAAATTATCTGCAAAGAAGTCAGCTTGTAATAAATAAATATAAAATCTCTTTAGTAAGCAAGTTAGCAACATAAATTTTATATATTTAAAATGCCTACATCGTAATATTTTGTTTTTTTGCAGATTGAAAATAGAATATCGGAAATCTTAGAAAAGGAAATCGGAGGCGTTTATAAAAGCAAAGAAAAGAGTAAAGGTCAAAAGAAATTCCAATGTTCGCTTTGTTCTTATTCCATTAATAAAAGATTTCATTTCAACACTCATTTATTGTCGCACTCTGGAGAGAAGCCCTTCAAATGCTCACTCTGTGATTTTGCCTCCACCAGAAAGGAAAATCTGACCCGCCACATGTTAAAGCACACTGAAAGAAAGCTACTCCAGTGTTCTGAGTGTGACTATGCATGCAACCGGAAGGATAGTTTAATTCAACACATGTTAATTCATACAAACGCCAAGTTATTTAAATGTAATAAGTGTGAGTATGCATGCAATGAAAGAAAAGAGTTAAAAGTTCACTTATTAAATCATGCAAACGTAAAGTTATTTAAATGTTTGCATTGCAGTTATGCATGTAATAGGAAAACGGATTTTAATCAGCACACGTTTATTCACTCCCCTTTAAAATTATTTAGATGTCCACACTGTGATTATTCATGCAATAGAAAAGCTAATTTAACTCAACACTTATTAAGACATCAAAATTAGTTCTTTTTATGATCTGAGGGGTTGCATACCTTCATTTGAATCTAAAATACGATTCGTGATAGTAATAAAGTGTGGATTGACTCTGGCGTGGTTAAAATGTTTTTATTACGTTTTTATTATATTGTTTTAACTAATCCTCGTAAATTTATTTAGCGAGCGAGTTCGAGGAAAACATATTGCATCGAAGTGATGATCTGTTTTTAATTTAGGTTTAATATTAAGTTAGTCCTTAAACTAAGCTTAAGTTATTACTTAACTATCGTTTTTCTTTAAAATTCTTGTAATTCATAGAACTATTGTTATGCAAATCTTTGTTTTGATTAGTTATAGTCTAATTTATTGTAGTACTTTAAAGAAAATATTTTAATACCTGTTTTAAAGTTAGTAGATTGTTTTAAGTTTATTTGCTGTAGATTTTTTTTGTTGTATGTTTTTATTTTAAATATTTTTTATTATAGTAGTTGGAACTAACCCATACTTGTTTGTGTTAATTTTCTTTACGATTTTATTCTTAGTTTCACTCTAAGCACTTATAAATTTATTTTTTTAAATATTATTTCTCTTGAGGTTAGTCTCGGTGTAACATCGTCCCCAAACCTCAAGTTACTCACTGCATAGTACCAAGCAATCAAATTCCCAAGACTAGCCTTATGCTCAGGCTTCTTTTAATAGCCTCCATAGTCACTTCTTATGCTCTTATCTTTCCTGGAAGCCTTTCATGTTTTGACTTTTCCCAATTTTCCTATTCTTTTGACACTACCTCAACCTCAGTCTCTTTCTTCCACATCCTCTTGATGTTTTTATGTGGTTTTCAATATTTTATTTCTTTCTCTCTTTTATAGGGTGGGTGCCCCTTTTTCATCATTTGGGAATCTAACCTCTAAAAGTCGTTCTAGTTCGTTGGTAAATTCTATTTCCGGTCTATTGTTTGGTACAAAAATGGGAAATTTTTATTCTTTCCTTAGGATTATTTTCTTCCCATCCATTCTACATTCTCATATTAATTTCATTAAGGTTGTTGTAAGCACTTTTTTTTCTTCTAATTCTTTGCTACTCCAATATTTCACTCTTATGGGTCTTATCCATATTTTATTCTCACGCCTCCTTCATCTCGTGGGATGTAATTCTAGCCTCGCTTTAATCCTTTTAATTTGTTTTTTGTGCAAGAAGGAGATTCCTTGTATTCAGGGTATTTATTTCATGTTGGTCCAGGTGAGATTATTTGCTGTTGGATTTCTGTTGTATTTTCTATGTTTATTTTGAGTTTAGCTTATTTTTGTAGTTAGGACTAACCAAGATTTGACTTATTGTTATATATTGTGTATTTTGTTAATGCTAATGGTGTGGTTATAGGATTATTGCTGAAATTGTAAGGAGGAAGTTAGGAGCCAGGATAGAGGGTTTGAAATGCTTATTGTGCAGACTATGTTAGTGTATTGGCGTATCTGAGTAATACAGCATAGTTTTAAAAACAAATTTTGGTACATACAGACTGTATGTTATTTTCGTCAAATGTTTTTCATTGTAGATATTCAATAGTCTAAATATATAAAAATTGGTCATTCATTAGTACTTAAAACTTTACCCTTTTTACTTTGGTTTAATTAAAATTTTATCTATTAACTACCAGCGTACTGGAAGGAAAAGAGGAGGTGTTGCACTTTATATTTGAAAAGACTGCTCGGTTTATTTTGATCTGAATTTAAAGCTGTTCTAAAGACTGAATCATTTTTGACTGATGTTCCGTGTAGTAAATTGTGTAGAAACAAGGGCTATTCACAGACCTATTAAGACATAACAGAATATTGCAGTAATGAATGAGATTTAGACAATTTTCAGTAATAAAGAAGTAGAGATAATCACCGAGAGATTTTAATTTTCCTGAAAGATTTTTTTTAGTTCTTTTGTTTGTATATATTAGAAATAGTCCAAATAAAGGTATTACTTTACATCTTACCAACTAATCTATTTACATATGTCATTTCCTAACTTGTAAGCAAGGTAATTATGAGGTGGCTATTATTATTAATAAGTAAAAATTCATTAGTTAAAAATTTTAATAATATTTAGTAGTAATAACCATAACATAATAATTTCACGAGTTGTGGGACCAGTAATTTTTTTTTATTTTTTTTTTTTTTTGGCCTGCTCCATCTACGGTTCCGACTTTACTAGTTTAAAATTCCCGTTTTAAAAACGTGCGTCTATGAACCCCTTTATTTTATAATAAAAATAATTTTTTTACTCCACACAAAATTTCTTTCTTCCTTCTGCTGCGTTGTAAGTGCATAAAAATCTCACTTACAATTTGTAATAAATTAGGTAAAGGTCTTAGACTTAAAATTTAAATTAATAGTAATTAATACTATTTAGTGTTTATAACTAGAAATACAGTTAATAAAATGATTATAATAAACTAATATGAGTTGTAAGAGTAAGAAGGTAATCATTAAACTTTGCATTGGGTATTTTAGTCAATAGATTGAGTTCTGTATATATATTTCGATCTAAAATCTAAGGAAAGCCATTGATAAACTGGTGATAATAGACCATGAGAATACAGAAAATTTGAATAAATTCAGCTCGATACCTGGTAAAAAAAAAGGAAGCAAGTACAATAGAACATCGGTTAAAGAACTTAATTGAGGTCTTCTTGTTACTTGTATAGTGTCGAATTGTCCATCCATGTCCCTTTCAAAATTCTCCTAACCAAAAAATATCTCTAAGAGCAATAGTTGGCAATTAAACTAATTTCCAAATATTTAAAATAATATTCAATTTGTGAAAAAGAAAAATACATTAACAAGAAAATAAAATAATTTTAAATAATTTTTAGAGATAATAGAGTTCATATTTTTTTTTTAATCTCATCTAGTAGGCAAAGGCCAGAGGCCTACCAAATTCCACCACAGTTGGATCAGGGATGTCAGAATCGTAGCCGGTTAATGGCCGACATGTTCCGATACACATTAAATATAGAAATTATTGCAAAACGCGATTGGCATTGGTGTTTAACATCGCTAAAGAATTAATGTGTCAAAGTTGAGAAAATAGCTAAAAGGGAGTTGGACAGAGAAAGGATGAGGCTGTGTAGAAAGAAGTGTCGCACGACCCCTTCTCAATGGAGGTGGTATGAGACGGGAGAATTCAGAAAAGCAGTGTCCATTGTAATAACGATAGTATAGAGAGAGAGTGACACAACAATTCCAGAAAGAGACTGGAGAGAATTAGTGAGTGGAAGAGTTGATAAGACGAAAAGCTATAGACTCCACCCTTTCAAGAGCTGTATGAGTGGAACCACCCCAGATGTGAGAGACTTACTCCATACAGAGACTAACACCACCCCTACAAAGAGCAAGCAACTACGGTGGCGAGATGAAATCACGAAAGCGCCTCAAAACACCCAACCTCTTAAAATCTTCTTTAGAAAGAGAAGTAATATGAACCTTCCAAGAAAGATCACGAGAAAACGAAACATCGAGAATATTAAGGACAGATGAAGGTTTGACTCGTGTGCTTTCAAAGATTTCATGGCTGTGTGGAAACCTGTGTCGAGTAGAGATGGAGCAATAGAGTTTTTGAAGCATTGAAAACGACCATGTTTTTTCTGTCCCAATTTAAAATACGATAGGTCAGGCGTCAGTTGCTACAAGGTCACCCTCCTAGCGTTAACTGCTGTTTTTTTGGGAGAGGAATTTTTCAAAATGAAAGGGTGGTGTCGTCGGCATGAGTGGTTAGGCGTTGAAGTAATAGAGAGGTCATTAATGAAAAGTAGAAAAAGAGTTGGTGATATGGCAAATCAGGGTCAGCCAAAAAAAAAAAAAAAAAAAAAAAATAGTTTTTTTGGGAAAAAGCTGATTGGGCCTGGGGTTTTTATTTTTTATTTTTTTTATCTAAAAAACGAAGAAAAACAAGGCCCAGTGGGCTTTTTCAAAAAATGTTTCGCTTACAGCTTTAATTGCAATTGCTTATAGTTTTTTTGTTTATATACAACTTGTACCCTAATTTAAAGTATGATAAGCTAAGAGCTATTCTTTGTTACAACACTGCGATCGATCAGCAAGAAAATTAGGGCATGAATGTACTTAAATTTCAAACGTTGAAAGTACTAGCAAAGTATAGTCAAGTTTTGCAATAGTGAAATAATTAAGATTAATACAAGCATAGGAAGAGTTGGCAGAAAAGTATATTTATTTTTATCATGGTCATTTAGCAGGTTTTATTGCATTCAGAATTAAAGATTTCTAAAAAATCATGCTTAATAATCAAATCCTGAACCTAAACAAGGAGAAAACAACAAAGTGATGATGTCTTGAAGAATCGGACATCAAAAGAGAGCAATTCAACACCAGGGTGTTGTAAATTTTTACTGTAACTTACTGAGCTTTCTACAGAGTTCTGCCACAATTGGAAGGGTGTTTTCTACATTTTATCTTGTTTGGACTAAGTTAATGAATCAAAAAAAAAAAAAAAAAAAAAAAAAACGGGTGAGGTTTGAAAAAAAACAGGTGTAGTATGAAAGAATATTTTGGCATAGATGAAATGAAGTTTCCGTGTATAAAAGCACTAGCAAAGTGCAAGTAAGGCAACAATGAAATCAAGATTAACATATGCATAGATAGAGTTGGCAATTTGTAATTTTATCCTGATTATTCAGCAGGTTTTACTGCATTCAGGATAAAAGACG
>SEYY01008330.1:0-7500 GCA_009176605.1 Armadillidium nasatum | reverse complement strand
TTTTCTTCTTCTCTTTTTTTTTTTTTTTTTTTTTTCCTTTTTTTTTTTTTTTTCTTTTTTTTTTGGGGGGTAGGGGGAGAGAGAGGAAACCCATATTATATACTCCTTAAACCTATCTTAAAAAAAAAATCTTACACTATCTAGCTCTATCCCACACCCACCCTCTTTCTCCCCTCCTCTCCCTCCTACTCACTCACTCACTCACTCACTCACCACTCTCACACACAAACCTTATTAAAAAAAAAAAAAAAAAATTTTTTTTTTTCTTTACTTTACTTGCGTTCGTTCAATTTTTTTTTTTTTTTTTTACAATAATAACAGAAGATAGGCAAGTTTCATATATATATATATATATATATATATATATATATATATTATATATATATATATATATATATATATATATATATATATATATATATATATATATATATATATATATATATTTTTGTTTTTTTTTTTTTTCTGCAACCCTGTGTTCCTGTGATATAAATCAATTAATTTGGTTAAAAAGTACTGAAAAAGGTCAGTGTTAAACTGGAGCACCTCCAAATGTGAGAATAGTACTCCATACATTGCATACAATGGTGGATAAGAACCTTTTACAATTGGAGTAACTTCCAAATGAATGGAACTCCCACTTTCTTTGAAACCACCATATCATATCAACCATTGTCATTTGAAGTTCTAAAGATAATTTATTGTTTTCATTCAGACCAAGAATTTCTTTGTAAATTACTAATATAATCTTTCTTTTATTGTTTTACACAGAGGCTGGCTCATCATGAATGCTGCTGAAGGAGGAGAAAAGAATTGCAAAAAGAAAAGTACATCAAGAAGCAGATCTCAGAGGGCAGTAAGAAGAATCATTTGGAAAACCTCAGTTGTGGATATTGCAATTTTAGTTTTAAAAACAAAGATGAGTTGATGACTCATTTAAAACACATGACACAAAGGAAGTTTAAATGTGCCCATTGCAGTTATCAATGTAATTCTAAAGATTTGTTAAAACAGCATTTGTAATCACAAAATAAAAATTTATTTAAATGTTCTCACTGTTCCTATGAATGTAATCGTAAAGGAAACCTAAAAGCACACATGCTTACACATACAAATGTAAAATTATTTAAATGTTCTGACTGCTCGTATGAATGTAATCAAAAGGGAGTTTAAAAAACATATGGTTACACACAGATGTAAAATTATTTAAATGTTCTCATTGTTCTATGAATGTAATCACAAAGGAAACTTAAAAAGACACATGCTTACACATGCAAATGTAAAATTATTTAAATGTTTTTACTGCTCTATGAATGTAATCAGAAAGAAGTTTAAAAATACACATGCTTACACATGCAAATTTAAATTATTTAAATGTTTTAACTGCTCCTATGAAAGTAATCTGAAAGCAAACTTAAAGAAACACATGCTTACTCATACAAATGAAAAATTATTTAAATGTTCTGACTGTTCCTACGAATGTAATCGGAAAGAAAACTTAAAAGCACACATGCTTAAACATGCAAATATAAAACTATTTAAATGTTCCCATTGCTCCTATGGATGTAATCAGAAAATAAGTTTAAAGTCGCACATGCTTTCACATGCAAATGTAAAATTATTTAAATGTTCTCGATGCTCTTTCGAATGTAATCAGAAGGACATTATTATCACACAAGCTTACTCAGACAAATATAAAATTTTTAAATGTTCTGACTGATTCTTCGATGTAATCATTTAAAGGAAACTTAAAAACACATCTCTCTACATGCAAGTGTTAAATTTATTTAATTGTCAAACTGCCTTATGAAAGTAATCTGAAACTAACTTGAAAAAACACATGTTACAATACAAATATAAAATTATTTTAAATGTTTTACTGCTCTATGAATGTTGAGAAAGGGAGTTTAATAAACACATTCTTACACACCAATGTAATTATTTAAATGTTCTCACTGCCCCTATGAAT
The DNA here is from genome assembly GCA_009176605.1 of Armadillidium nasatum. NCBI lineage: Eukaryota > Metazoa > Arthropoda > Malacostraca > Isopoda > Armadillidiidae > Armadillidium > Armadillidium nasatum. The sequence continues at coordinate 5,531 of SEYY01008330.1, read as the reverse complement.
GTAATGATAAAGGAGACTTTAAAAGACATATGTTACAGCATGCAGATGTTGAATTATTTAAATGTTCACACTGCTTCCTATGAAAGTAATCTGAAAGCAAACTTAAAAAAACACATGCTAGGCATACAAATTAATTTCACATGTTTTGTAGTAGTTTCAATTCTAAATTGATTCCCTAACTTTGTCCAAACAAGACCATAGTTGAAAACACTTATTTGTGGTAGAACTCAATGGACAGCTCTGTAAAATTAAAGAAAAATTGACAAAACCCTGGTTGCAAATTAATGTCTTTCTATGTCTGATTCTCCATGACATGACAGACTAGCACTTTACTAGTTTCTCCTTGTATAAGTTCAGGATTTGATTGTTAAACATAATTTTTGGAAACAGACCTGTATCTTTTATCCTGAATGCAGTAGAATCTTCTGAATAATCAGGATAAAATTACAAATTGCCAACTCTATCTATGCATATGTTAATCTTGATTTCATTGTTGCCTTACTTGAAATTTGCTAGTGTTTTTTTACACTGAAACTTCAGTTCATTTATGCCATAATATTCTTTCATACTACACCTGTGTTTTTTCAAACCCCACCCGTTTTTTTTTTTGATTCATTAACTTAGTCCAAACAAGATAAAATGTAGAAAACACCCTTCCAATTGTGGCAGAACTCTGTAGAAAGCTCAGTAAGTTACAGTAAAAATTTACAACACCCTGGTGTTGAATTGCTCTCTTTTGATGTCCGATTCTTCAAGACATCATCACTTTGTTGTTTTCTCCTTGTTTAGGTTCAGGATTTGATTATTAAGCATGATTTTTTAGAAATCTTTAATTCTGAATGCAATAAAACCTGCTAAATGACCATGATAAAAATAAATATACTTTTCTGCCAACTCTTCCTATGCTTGTATTAATCTTAATTATTTCACTATTGCAAAACTTGACTATACTTTGCTAGTACTTTCAACGTTTGAAATTTAAGTACATTCATGCCCTAATTTTCTTGCTGATCGATCGCAGTGTTGTAACAAAGAATAGCTCTTAGCTTATCATACTTTAAATTAGGGTACAAGTTGTATATAAACAAAAAAACTATAAGCAATTGCAATTAAAGCTGTAAGCGAAACATTTTTTGAAAAAGCCCACTGGGCCTTGTTTTTCTTCGTTTTTTAGATAAAAAAAATAAAAAATAAAAACCCCAGGCCCAATCAGCTTTTTCCCAAAAAAACTATTTTTTTTTTTTTTTTTGGCTGACCCTGATTTGCCATATCACCAACTCTTTTTCTACTTTTCATTAATGACCTCTCTATTACTTCAACGCCTAACCACTCATGCCGACGACACCACCCTTTCATTTTGAAAAATTCCTCTCCCAAAAAAACAGCAGTTAACGCTAGGAGGGTGACCTTGTAGCAACTGACGCCTGACCTATCGTATTTTAAATTGGGACAGAAAAAACATGGTCGTTTTCAATGCTTCAAAAACTCTATTGCTCCATCTCTACTCGACACAGGTTTCCACACAGCCATGAAATCTTTGAAAGCACACGAGTCAAACCTTCATCTGTCCTTAATATTCTCGATGTTTCGTTTTCTCGTGATCTTTCTTGGAAGGTTCATATTACTTCTCTTTCTAAAGAAGATTTTAAGAGGTTGGGTGTTTTGAGGCGCTTTCGTGATTTCATCTCGCCACCGTAGTTGCTTGCTCTTTGTAGGGGTGGTGTTAGTCTCTGTATGGAGTAAGTCTCTCACATCTGGGGTGGTTCCACTCATACAGCTCTTGAAAGGGTGGAGTCTATAGCTTTTCGTCTTATCAACTCTTCCACTCACTAATTCTCTCCAGTCTCTTTCTGGAATTGTTGTGTCACTCTCTCTATACTATCGTTATTACAATGGACACTGCTTTTCTGAATTCTCCCGTCTCATACAACCTCCATTGAGAAGGGGTCGTGCGACACTTCTTTCTACACAGCCTCATCCTTTCTCTGTCCAACTCCCTTTTAGCTATTTTCTCAACTTTGACACATTAATTCTTTAGCGATGTTAAACACCAATGCCAATCGCGTTTTGCAATAATTTCTATATTTAATGTGTATCGGAACATGTCGGCCATTAACCGGCTACGATTCTGACATCCCTGATCCAACTGTGGTGGAATTTGGTAGGCCTCTGGCCTTTGCCTACTAGATGAGATTAAAAAAAAAATATGAACTCTATTATCTCTAAAAATTATTTAAAATTATTTTATTTTCTTGTTAATGTATTTTTCTTTTTCACAAATTGAATATTATTTTAAATATTTGGAAATTAGTTTAATTGCCAACTATTGCTCTTAGAGATATTTTTTGGTTAGGAGAATTTTGAAAGGGACATGGATGGACAATTCGACACTATACAAGTAACAAGAAGACCTCAATTAAGTTCTTTAACCGATGTTCTATTGTACTTGCTTCCTTTTTTTTTACCAGGTATCGAGCTGAATTTATTCAAATTTTCTGTATTCTCATGGTCTATTATCACCAGTTTATCAATGGCTTTCCTTAGATTTTAGATCGAAATATATATACAGAACTCAATCTATTGACTAAAATACCCAATGCAAAGTTTAATGATTACCTTCTTACTCTTACAACTCATATTAGTTTATTATAATCATTTTATTAACTGTATTTCTAGTTATAAACACTAAATAGTATTAATTACTATTAATTTAAATTTTAAGTCTAAGACCTTTACCTAATTTATTACAAATTGTAAGTGAGATTTTTATGCACTTACAACGCAGCAGAAGGAAGAAAGAAATTTTGTGTGGAGTAAAAAAATTATTTTTATTATAAAATAAAGGGGTTCATAGACGCACGTTTTTAAAACGGGAATTTTAAACTAGTAAAGTCGGAACCGTAGATGGAGCAGGCCAAAAAAAAAATAAAAAAATAAAAAATTACTGGTCCCACAACTATTGAAATTATTATGTTATGGTTATTACTACTAAATATTATTAAAATTTTTAACTAATGAATTTTTACTTTTTAATAATAATAGCCACCTCATAATTACCTTGCTTACAAGTTAGGAAATGACATATGTAAATAGATTAGTTGGTAAGATGTAAAGTAATACCTTTATTTGGACTATTTCTAATATATACAAACAAAAGAACTAAAAAAAATCTTTCAGGAAAATTAAAATCTCTCGGTGATTATCTCTACTTCTTTATTACTGAAAATTGTCTAAATCTCATTCATTACTGCAATATTCTGTTATGTCTTAATAGGTCTGTGAATAGCCCTTGTTTCTACACAATTTACTACACGGAACATCAGTCAAAAATGATTCAGTCTTTAGAACAGCTTTAAATTCAGATCAAAATAAACCGAGCAGTCTTTTCAAATATAAAGTGCAACACCTCCTCTTTTCCTTCCAGTACGCTGGTAGTTAATAGATAAAATTTTAATTAAACCAAAGTAAAAAGGGTAAAGTTTTAAGTACTAATGAATGACCAATTTTTATATATTTAGACTATTGAATATCTACAATGAAAAACATTTGACGAAAATAACATACAGTCTGTATGTACCAAAATTTGTTTTTAAAACTATGCTGTATTACTCAGATACGCCAATACACTAACATAGTCTGCACAATAAGCATTTCAAACCCTCTATCCTGGCTCCTAACTTCCTCCTTACAATTTCAGCAATAATCCTATAACCACACCATTAGCATTAACAAAATACACAATATATAACAATAAGTCAAATCTTGGTTAGTCCTAACTACAAAAATAAGCTAAACTCAAAATAAACATAGAAAATACAACAGAAATCCAACAGCAAATAATCTCACCTGGACCAACATGAAATAAATACCCTGGAAACAAGGAAACTCTTTCATGCACAAAAAAAAAGCAAAAACAAATTAAAAGAATTAAAGCAAGGCAAAATATGGATAAGACCCATAAGAGTGAAATATTGGAGTAGCAAAGAATTAGAAGAAAAAAAAGTCTTACAACAACCTTAATAAATTAATATGAGAATTAGAATGGATGGGAAGAAAATAATCCTAAGGAAAGAATAAAAATTTCCCATTTTTGTACCAAACAATAGACCGGAAATAGAATTTACCAACGAACTAGAACGACTTTTAGAGGTTAGATTCCCAAATGATGAAAAAGGGGCACCCACCCTATAAAAGAGAGAAAGAAATAAAATATTGAAAACCACATAAAAACATCAAGAGGATGTGGAAGAAAGAGACTGAGGTTGAGGTAGTGTCAAAAGAATAGGAAAATTGGGAAAAGTCAAAACATAAAGGCTTCCAGGAAAGATAAGAGTAAGAATCTATGGAAAAAAAATACATAAGGCTAGTCTTGGGAATTTGATTGCTTGGTACTATGCAGTGGAGTGATTCAAGGTTTGGGGACGATGTTACACCGAGACTAACCTCATGAGAAATAATATTTAAAAAAAAAAATTTATAAGTGCTTTGAGTGAACTAAGAATAAAATCGTAAAGAAAATTAACACACATAAGTACGGTTAGTTCCAACTACTAAAATAAAAAAATATTAAATAAAAATATAAAATAAAAAATAAAACAAAATAAACTTAAAACAATCTACTAACTTTAAAACAGGCATTAAAATATTCTCTTTTAAGTACTAAAATACATTAGACTATAACTAATAAAACGAAGATTTGCATAACAGTTCTATGAATTACAAGTAATATTAAAAGAAAAACAATAGTTAAATAATAATAACTTAAACTTAGTTTCAGATCTAAACATTAAACCTAAATTTAAAACCAAAATTCAAAACTTTGAAACACAACACACACACACACACACAATTTACTTTAACAGTTCATCACTTCGATGCAATATGTTTTCCTCCAACTCGCTCTCGTTAAATAAATTTACAAAGATTTGTTAAAACAATATAATAAAAACATTATAACCAAGCCAGGGTCAATCCACACTCTATTACTATCATGAATCGTATTTTCTATTCAAATGAAGGTATGCAACCAACCCACACGACAGATCAATAAATAAAACTAATTCTGATGTCTTAATAAATGCTGAGTTAAATTAGCTTTTCTGTTGCATGAATAATCACAGTGTGGACATCTAAATAATTTTAAAGGGGAGTGAATAAACGTGTGCTGATTAAAATCCGTTTTTCTATTACATGCATAACTGCAATGCATACACTTAAATAACTTTACGTTTGCATGATTTAATAAGTGAACTTTTAACTCTTTTCTTTCATTGCATGCATACTCACACTTACTACACTTAAATAACTTGGCGTTTGTATGAATTAACATGTGTTGAATTAAACTATCCTTCCGGTTGCATGCATAGTCACACTCAGAACACTGGAGTAGCTTCCTTTCAGTGTGCTTTAACATGTGGCGGGTCAGATTTTCCTTTCTGGTGGAGGCAAAATCACAGAGTGAGCATTTGAAGGGCTTCTCTCCAGAGTGCGACAATAAATGAGTGTTGAAATGAAATCTTTTATTAATGGAA
>SEYY01008329.1:25000-75756 GCA_009176605.1 Armadillidium nasatum | reverse complement strand
CTTAATATATTGCCAATGGATTAAATTAGGGATTAAAATTAAAATAAACTATTTAAGAAAACAAACCAAATGGTATGAAGGAAATGGCGTAAAAATAAAAGAAAAAGCAGTTTTGTGCATTTCAAAAAACCACTTTTAAGTGAAAAGAAAATATATCAAAGTTCTGGAAACAAACTTGGCAGGAAGCAACGTGGCAAAATATTACATAATATTAATAAAAAATTACAATTTAAATAAATGAACAATTACGTATAACAAGTTGATTTATGCTTTACAAAGAGTTAACTGTCCTAATTTGACCAAAAACGGATCTGTAGTTGCAGAGATATAAAATATAAGCCAAAAAATGTAATTAACGGTTAATTAGTAATTAATTAATTGAAAATTTGGAAAATCAAGAAAAACAATGTTTTTTGTAGCATTCGAAACTCTATAATCAAAGAAAGTGAACATTCAAAAAAATGTAAGCCAACGGGATTAAGTTACTTTAAAAAATCTGGTATCGGTATCGGTCATTTTTTACAGATTTAAAATACTAAACAAATTCCGAAAAAAAATACAAAATATTCCAGAGCAGAGAAAATCAGTCATAATAATATAATAAAAATAAAAATAATAATAATAATAATAATAAATATTTTAAATAAATATTAATAAATTTATAACAATAATATTAATAAAATAATAATATATTAAAAATATTAATAACTTTATAATAATAAACGGATTATATTGTATAGAATTAAAATATTAAGAATTTTCAGTTAAAAAAAAAAAAAATATTCAACTATTGAAGGAAAGTTCAGGCTGGTCAGAAACTTTAACTTTTAAAATGATCCAGCTAGAGTTGAAGTTTTTTCAAAAAGACTGGACATCCAGCCAGAGCTGTAACCTGTTACATTACTAGTGATAATGATAATAATAAAAATAATAATAATAATAATATGAATGGTAAAATTTGTAAAAATAATTATAATATTGAATAAAATACCTATAAATGTAAAAATAAAAAAATAAACAATTTAAAAAAAAAAAAAAGATAAAGGCTTAAAATACTAAACAAATTCCGAAAAAAATACAAAATATTCCAGAGCAGAGAAAATCAGTCATAATAATATAATAATAATAATAATAAATATTTTAAATAAATATTAATAAATTTATAACAATAATATTAATATAATAATATATTAAAAATGTTAATAACTTTATAATAATAATAATAATAATAATAATAAAAATAATGATAATAATGATAACTGATGTCAATGGTGAGAATAACCTTCTCTGCCACTTCCCAGTTTCCTTGTTGAAATAGCCTGACCTCAAAGGCTTCAAGCCATGCAAGACTCTCTCATGATTCCGTCCCATAAAATGTTCTGTTGCGTGTTCTTGAGAAGTAAAACTCAGGTCGCAGCATTTGCAGTACAGTTGACTGAAATCGGTGATAGCCTTCTTCTTCTGTAAAAGAAATTAAAAAAAAGAATAAATAAATAAATGAACTATAAAAAAAATAATTAAAAAAGTGAGTGTAAAAGTTACAAATTTTTTTTATCCCAGTAAATATTTAATGACATTAAAATAAAGACTTATTCTACTACTACTACTATTACCAATAATAATAATACTATTATTATTTATAGCATGGCAATTATCAATAAAAAAAAAAAAGAAATTTAATTAAAATAAATATAACAGTGATGATGTTACTACTTATTGCAACAACAACAACAACAACAATAATAATAATAATAATAATAATGTTAAAATTTAAGTAAATCAATTTTGCTGATGCTGCTACTATTATTATTACTAATAATAATAATAATTTTCAGGTAAATGGGGGTAAGGACAATTATCATAGATTACTGAAAATGGAAATAGTAATTTATAATGAAAAAACAAACAAAACGAACAAACAAACCTTTCTAGCTGCTGACGAAGGATCTGAGTTATCCTCTGCAGGTGCATCGAACGATCGCTTTTTCTTTTTCTTATTCTTCTTTTTACTCGAATTTGATACGAATCCTAGTCCTGTTTTTACGCCAGAATTTCTCATCACTAATGTTCCTCCAGTATTTGTACCTTCTGCTACAGGAGGTAATCCCGTAGATAAATTTCCAGTTGATGAAGCCACAAATCCTTTGAGTGCTCCTGATTTACCCACAAATCCCATGGGTATTCCCGATGCAGCCAGTATTGACTTGGGTGTTTCAGGGGCACTCACCACCACCTCGGGTGTGGATGGTGCATCAGAAGAAGTCGTTGGAACCTCAGAAAGATTAGTATTTGTGTGTTCTTCAACCCCTGGTGTCCTTCCAAACCTCTTATCTAGTACTGCTTTGAGTTTTTTTGCATGAGGTTTACCTTCGTAATGTGTTTGCGATTGTACTCGCGAATTCAGCTATATATATATATATATATATATATATATATATATATATATATATATATATATATATATATATATATATATATATATATATATATATATATATATATATATATATATATATATATATATATATATATATATATATATATATATATATATATATATTTTGCATTTAGGGAAAATAGTTAGCATCTTTAGTCTTTACACTAATATATAGTGTAAATGCAAGTATATAGTAAATGACCTCTAAATATATTCATATTTAAGCTTCACATCCTTATCATGCATTCTATGCAAAAAAAAAAAAAAAAAAAAAAAAAAAAAAAAATCCCTCCATAACAACTAATGACAGATGTATTAACATGATGTACTTGAACAGTATAACATTTCAATTCACAGTATGGTACAAATTTCAAATCACTACCTTGTTATTGGTACATATTAGTATACTAGTTAGGCAAAACTTTTGCTTTATTGGGGTTAGTATAACTATGGTCAAAGTTTGATCAGACAATATAGGTACACCCTGTATTTACCTCATATATATATATATATATATATATATATATATATATATATATATATATATATATATATATATATATATATATATATATATATATATATATATATATATATATATATAGTTTTTTTTAACCACTAGCCTACTTCAGTTAGGGGTGGGCACATTGCACCAAGATTCCTATCACATTTTGTTTTGGCCATTAACATAGGCCATTCACATAGGAAATTTTGTAGTATGTATGATGTGCAATGAGAGTGAGGTACCTCAAAAGATTTTCTCTGTAGTGGCTTATTCCGGGGAGTATATTAAGCATAAAGGTGGTGATGTGGTATTGTTTTTAAATCTATATTTATTTGACTGTAGGTTTGGACAATAGGCTGAACTTTAAGTCTTTCAAGCGTAATTTGAGTTTAGTATGAGAAAAGTTGTGAAAATTAGAAGGGTCAAGTGGTCAACTGTCATATTTTTATGTGATGATTGTATTTGTTTGCATTTCCTTAATGTTTCATCAGGTAGTGGGTGATGATGATGTGCTGAAAATGTTACTATAATGGATACTAGTACTGCAAATTTAAAAAAAAAAACAAATGATTCCACAAAAAAAACTTACTTTAACATCACACATCAGACAGTGATTGGTTTTGAATTTAGCAACAATGTCAGCTGGAGTGTTTGGATCATACTTAATGGGAGCTGTAATATATATATATATATATATATATATATATATATATATATATATATATATATATATATATATATATATATATATATATATATATATATATATATATATATATATATATATATATATATATATATATATATATATATTCTAGCTTAGTTCAGCACACACATATTCTGAACTCTAGGTTAACAAGTGTAAATAACAAGCTAAAAACAAGTAATATAGCAATTTCATGAATTATTAAATATGAAAGAAAACTTACGTGGTCTTCTAAAATCTTGCTGTTCTCTTTTTTTCTCATATGTGTTACCAGTCCCTAATTTCTTAGAATAGAATGATGTAGGGACATTATATGCAGAACTTTCATTAGTTCTTCTATCATCTAAAACTTTTAAGGGACTTTCATATGAAGCATTATATCCATTTGCATTGTATGCATTAGATTGAGAATAATTTCCCTGGTTCTGTTCATACATAGAAGACATACCACTCTGACCACTTTGATTCATGTTTTCATAACTGGCATCACTCTGACTATACTGACTATAATCAGAATATTGTTCACTGGTATTACTGTTATTGTAATTTACCCATCCTTCTTGTGAGTAATTATCACTACCACCATAGTATGAATGTCCTTGATATTGACCTCCAGAGTATGAATCCTGTTGTTGTTGTTGTTGTTGTTGTTGATGCTGTGGTTGCTGATGCTGTTGATAATTTTGCTGATGTTGTAATTCACTCGAATGATGAGAGTCATTTCCTTGTGAATATGGTGATCCATGATGCTCCTGTTGTCTTTGCACTTGACTAGCATGTCCTCCTCCAGCATAAGGAACAGTATCCCAACCAGCAACCTGATTACTTTCTTGGTAAGAGGGCTGTGAAGGAGTTGATTGATGAGACATCACTTGTGTAACATTTGAAGTTTGATACTGATTTGTAGGCCATAACTGATACTGTCTATTATACATCTTTTAAATATATTTTAAACTCTGAAAAAAAAAATGGAACTTTAATATATATATATATATATATATATATATATATATATATATATATATATATATATATATATATATATATATATATATATATATATATATATATATATATATACCTATTTTTTTTTTTTTCCCTTCTCACCCCCTGACCACCACGTGCTGAGGTGGCCACACTTCGCTAATGAAGCCGCCCGCCGCAGTCGGCCTCGTCCAGAGATCCTTCAATGAGGTGATGCCCGATCAGATTCTGGGGCGAGAGATGGAAGGACAGTGTAGTAGAAAATGTTTCACGGTCTCCGGGGCCATTCCGCATATGGTACAACAATATATTAGGGGTTTTGTGTGTTTGTGGGTGTGATGACGCTTAAGATGTTTTGGTTGTTGCGTAGCTTTTTCAGTTTTTTGATTATCTTCCTGTTTTGTGGGTGGGTAGGTAAGCTACTTTGTTTAGCGAAAGTGTGTGGCCAGTAGGTTGATGTGTTGTTTGGGGGAGTTAATGGGGTTTGTGTTGTGGGATTGGTTGGAGTTTCGTGAGTGTGAAGTGGGTTGTTTTTTTGCGTTGTGAATTGTGTGGATTGTTTTCCAGACTCTTTTGCTGTTTGTGTTGTCCAAATTTTTAACAAGGAAGTTTTGGTAGTTGTTGGTTGTGTGAGTTTTTATTAGGGTCGATATTTGATTGTTTAGGGTTTCTATTTGTGTTTTGGTGAGTTGTGTGGGGTTGTTTTGGAGTTTTAGTGCGTTTCTTTGTTTTATGAGAGAAGTGATTTTGGGAGTAATGTTTGGTTTGTATTTTTTAATGTGGACCTTTAGGGATGAAGATGTTGGCTGCTTTCTGGATTGTGTGGGTGAGATGTTTAATTGCTGATTTGAGGGAGGATATGTTTGTAATTTCGTTTGTTGTGAGGTTTTCATCTATGTAATTGGAGAAACCGGTCCAGTCTGCTTTTTTGTAGTTGGTAAATGTAGTTTTAGATTTGTGAGTGGGTTTGTTTTTGATGTGGTATTTTATAATTATTGGTAGGTGGTCGGAGTTTAGATCGGTTTCTGTGGTCCATTGTAGAAAGGGGTGAATGTTTGAGGAGCAAAAAGGTGATGTCTGGTGATGTGGGGGATTGGTTGATTTGCGGGGGGATTCTGGTATGGAGGTTTTTGTTGTTATTTGTTTTGTATATATATATATATATATATTAGAGATGAAGTAAATTATCGGAATCAGTTGGTATCAGTAAATTTTGTGGTATCAGCATTGGTAAAAAAAATTACTGATGCCAAAATCTTGCATGAAAGAAAACTAATAATTTCTGTAGAAAATACATGCTCATTGACTGAAGTTTATGTCACAATATTATTATTATTATTATTATTATTTATTTATTTATTGATTATATTATATATATATATATATATATATATATATATATATATATATATATATATATATATATATATATATATATATATATATATATATATATATATATATATATATATATATATATATATATATAATTAAAACCCACAGAAAAATTAAAACAAATTAATAATAATAAAAAAAAGCGAGGCTATCAAAGGAACAACCATCCTTCCTCTTTCAGGCTCAAGTTTAATATTAAGTATTAAACTTGAGCCTTGAAAGAGGAAGGACAGTTGTTCCTTCGAAAGCCTCGCTCTTTTTTAAAAAATTTGTGTTTTAATTGTATAAAGCAAAACATGGTTATAGTGTTCTTTTTGTCTATATATATATATATACGGTATATATATATATATATATATATATATATATATATATATATATATATATATATATATATATATATATATATATATATATATATATATATATATATATATATATATATATATATCCTCTGGTGGACACAGGTCAGAGCACTACCAATTTTCATCAGAGTTGGTAAATGCCAGAAACCTGATCTAGTTAAAGGCTGCCATGTCTCAATATGCAGTGTTTGAAAGTGTGCAAGTCAAAAGTTGTTGGGAAAACAGATAGTGTGTGTGTTTCAGATTTTTGCTGTTGAGAACAAGTAAAAATGAGCATGGCTGTTAAGTCTGGGGTCAGAGAGTTGGACAGAGAAAGGATGAGACTATGCAGAAAGATGTGTAGTCAGAGCCCTTCTCATTGGAGGAGATATGCAATGAGAGAATTCAAAAGAGCAGTGTCTTGTAATAGAGATGGTATAGAGAGAATGATGCAACAATTTGACTGGCAGAGAGAGACTATAGAAAATTAGTGAGAGTGGAAGAGTTGATAAGAAGAAAAGCTCTAGACTCCAACTTTTCAAGGAAACTGTATGAGGGAACCATCCCAGATGTATTAGACGTACTCCATACTAGGGTGAACAACACTCTATAAAGAGCAAGCAATGGGGGTGGTATGAAAAAATTATGAAGGCACCACAGAAAACCCAACCTCTTGGAAGCTTGTTTAGAAAGAGAAGTAATATGTTCCTTCTAAGATCACAAGAAAAAGAAACACCAAAAATATTAAGGATGCACGAAGGATTGAGCTGTGTGTTTTCAAAGATGCCATAGTTGTAGGGAAAATTATGTCAAGAAGAGAGATGGAGGAACTGAATTTTTGAGGCATTGAAAATGACATAGTTTTTTCTGCCTCAATTTGAAATATGAGAAAGAAAAAGGTTAGATGCTTCAAGGCCACCATTAAAGCATCAATTAACTGCCATTGGGAAATAGTAAAGGGTGGAGTCATTAGCATAGTAGTTGACAGGTGATTAAGTAATTAAGAGGTCTTTAATGAAAAGTAGAAAAAGTTGGAGATAGGACGGATCCCTGAGGAACACCACTATTAATAGATATAAAGGAAGATATATATATATATATATATATATATATATATATATATATATATATATATATATATATATATATATATATATATATTTCAGAGGGAAAGCCATCAAGAGGCAAAGATGATAGCTCTGCCTCAGACAAAGGACCTACAATGTTCAGAGGCAGCAAAGTTACCTCACTCCCTACCCACATTCTACAACGTTTGGTCATTGTGGCAGCCTTTCTGAGCGAAGTGTGGCTGCCTCTTTAGAGGCAGTCAAGAGGTGATAATATATATATATATATATATATATATATATATATATATATATATATATATATATAATATATATATATATATATATATATATATATATATATATATATATATGGCTTAGGTGTAGATTGTTTCTGAGTTTCAATATTTTTTATATCGATATTTTATTTTAATCGATACCTTTATACCTATAATTTTTTTTAAACAAATTTTAGTTTATGTTTGACTGTCATTGTGGTGCGTTGTTGTTGTTTAAATATGAATATTCGAAATATAAGTATAATTTGTTCTCATATATATATATATATATATATATATATATATATATATATATATATATATATATATATATATATATATATATATATATATATATATATATATATATATATATATTTTATTTGTGCTGTAATACGGCCCTAGGCTTGTATGGCGTGCCAACGTTCTTGTGTAGGTTAGGCCTCTATTACGGCAACTTCTTGTGTAGGTTAGGCCTCTTTTACGGCAACTTCGGTAGTTCAGGTTATGATAAGTCAAATTAGGTTCGCTAGAAAAGTAAGTAATAATAATTGTGTGTATATGTGGTGTAATAGGGCTGTAGCCCTCTATTTCCTGGCAATGTTCTTGTTTAGGTTAGGCCTCTTCGATATTTTCGATTATCAATACTTTCTAACAATCGAAACTCAGAAACAATCTACACCTTTACCTATATATATATATATATATATATATATATATATATATATATATATATATATATATATATATATATATATATATATATATATATATATATATATATATATATATATATATATATATATATATAGTAAAGGTGGAGATTGTTTCTGAGTTTCGATTGTTAAAAAATATCGAAAATCGAAAATATCGGAGAAGCCTATCGTAAACAAGAGAGTTGCCAGAGGTACTATTACTAGACATAGACACAATTATTATTACTTACTTTTCTAGCAGAACCTAATTCGACTTATCATAACCTGAACTACCGAAATTGCCGTAAAAAGAGGCTTAACCTACACAAGAATTTGCCGTAAAAGAGACCTAACGTACACAAGAACGTTTGCACGACATAGTAGCCTAGGGCTAATTATAGGCAGGAAAATATCGATTAAAATAAAATATCGACATAAAAAATATGATTATAAAAAAATATCGAAACTCAGAAACAATCTCCACCTAAGCCTATATATATATATATATATATATATATATATATATATATATATATATATATATATATATATATATATATATATATATATATATATATATATATGGCTTAGGTGTAGATTGTTTCTGACTTTCGATATTTTTTTATGTCGATATTTTATTTTAATCGATACTATATCCCTAAAAGAATTGTGTAGGTTAGGCTTCTTTTACGGCAACTTCAGTAGTTCAGGTTATGATAAGTCGAATTAGGTTCGCTAGAATAAGTAATAATAATTGTGTGTATGTCTGGTGTAATAGGGCCGTAGCCTTCTAATTCTCGGCAACGTTGTTGTTTAGGTTAGGCCTCTTTGATATTTTTGATTATCGATATTTTCTGACAATCGAAAGTCAGAAACAATCTACACTTTTACCTATATATATATATATATATATATATATATATATATATATATATATATATATATATATATATATATATATATATATATATTTATTTTTACTTTTTTTGTATTATTTTTTTCCTCTGAAATAGCTATAAATCTTTTTTTTTTACAATTTCTATACCCACAATCATGTTGCAAATTCATAATGTCTTTATGGGTAGTTCCAGTCGAACTAGCAACACACAGGTGCGTTGTTAGTTCTACCAACCTGGTCTCGTACAAAAAAATCCACTACTGTGAGCACTACAATTACCAAGAAAAAAAAAAAGAAACTGTTTAGCTCATATAACATCACCTTACTTTTTATAGTATTTTCTTTTATAGTCTCAACTTATATAACTATCATTAATATTGATTTATTTTAATATTTATCTATACTTTGTCAAATAAATTTCAGCACATTTATAAATCCAATTTATATTTCATTGATCAATTTTTAATATATATTTAGTGTTTTAGTTTAAAGAATATCTTTTCCACCATTTACATTTGAGTCAAAATTTCATATATTTAAAATTTTTCTACTTCAATTGTGAACGAAAATACAAAACCAACAACTCAGCAAATTAAACCAACTCGCAAAATAGTGAACTTTGGGAAAGCAAATATAGTCTAACAGTTGTCCTACCCTAATTGGCAATAGGCTAAGCTAAATCTAAAGCCTAGTTCAAATCACCTTTCAGAAGCGTCACTAAACAGTGAAATACTTAACACAGGAATATTTGGTCAATTGTTTTTTAATTATAATTTTTTTCCTATGTTCATCTTACTATTGAAATCTCGATAAAGTTTTAAACTACAACCATCTGTGAAAGTTAATAAGAAATTGGTTAAACTAAGCAGCAGGATATTTTAAAACACTGAACTAAAGCCAACCTACAGAACTGGAACATGGTGGCAAGCTTCTAAGTTAATATCATATTATGGA
Source organism: Armadillidium nasatum (assembly GCA_009176605.1). NCBI lineage: Eukaryota > Metazoa > Arthropoda > Malacostraca > Isopoda > Armadillidiidae > Armadillidium > Armadillidium nasatum. The sequence goes on along the minus strand of SEYY01008329.1, from coordinate 65,493 downwards.
GCGAAATTTCTATTTGTAAATCTATAAACCCTAAACTGTAAACTATTTTCTAGGCTTTTTCCAAAATATTAATTTTCTATATAATTTAACATTGACATTTTATTTCGTTTGTTTTACTTTAAAGGATAATTTTAATTCCGTTCCGAGGAAACAAAGAGAGGGAATAAAACAATTTAAACTCAAAAAGGGGAGTCGAAAATCGAAATAGTCGGAAAATTTTAACGACATTGTAGTAATTTTTCAGAATCTAAAGAACACGATTTCGTCTAGATATGTAATGATTTTTGCTTGACATTCTGTTCTGTTCAATTTGAATACTTAATTGAATTCTTGAATCCTTTTTTGTTCTCTTCATCAACTTGGACCAGCACATACAACTAATTAGTCAATATTGAAAGAGAACCACTGCACAATAATAAAAAAACAATTACGACACTGAAAGAGTTCAATTTGAAAGCGCAGATTTAATGAATGCTGCACACATATGGCTATCAAGCTCTGTTCCATTATCCTAGTCATTACTAAGTACAAGCAGTTTAAGTTAAAAAGACATGCTACAAAAATAAGGTCTACAATGTCTATTCATAACTATCAATAAAATCAAAATGCATACTTTTTAAATTTTGCATTCATAATCAAATCTTGAACAGATTAGGACAAACATGAACCATATATAAAAGAGACTTCAGGTTTACTACTTCCCTATATGTTTCGAAAATGAGGTGATGAAAGAAATCCAGAACACAAATATAACAGATTGTCTTCGTTAATTGTTTATTTGAGTAAAGTAAGTTAGTCAATCCAAACATAATATAAGATTAATATTTCCAACTGTAACTAATTTTATAACTTCAGAGTAAAGGATAGAGTATAAATGGCTGTACAAAGATTAAAACTTCGGAAACACAACTCGATCAACAATCTAGAATCTAATACATTCATTGTTTATATGTTACATATGTATATATATATATATATATATATATATATATATATATATATATATATATATATATATATATATATATATATATATATATATATATATATATTATATATATATATATATATATATATATATATATATATATATATATATATATATTACTATACGGATATACTACTACTATATACTACTACTACTACTATAAAAATATCATGTTTATGTTACTATTTCTCAACAAAATTTATCTATCCTTTTTTATTAATTTAAAAAAAAAATACTACTTATCTCGAGATAATTACAACTTCCCAGTCAAATGTTGAGATTATCTATTTAGGAGATTTCAACTTACATGATAGTAAAGAGTATAAGGCTTTCCTCACACAGGTTCAAATTGAGGGAGATTTTCCTCCTGCATAGCTTCATCCAGTCCTAATAAGCGCATTTTCTGCTCTGTGACTGGTTTAACTGGGAACATTTGTAAAGCTTCTGTGTTAACTACCACCGAATTTTTTCTCGCATTAACACAGAAGGTCCTTTTCGGAGTCTGATGAAAAGGTGAAGACTATATTATCGCTGATTGGATGAGCGTGTTCTTTCTATCTTAAATAATGCAGTAATACAGACAATTTAAGAAAATGAGTTTTATTGTAAAAAAAAAATTTTATTTTCCTATCACTCTTGCTAATTTTCATTCTCTTTTGAATTTTTGCAAGGATATTATCCGACTGGCTATATAAGCGTACTTTCCCTATAAGAATGCGCTTGACCTACTTGGTACGTACGTACTCCTGCTGACAGATAGTTTTGGTTTCTTGCTAAAAATATCTCTAACAGCTTCAGTTAATACGTCTTTACTTCTCTTATTCGTAATGCTACTGTTGTAAGTAGCTTCCCTTCCATTTTTTCTATTAATTCCACTCTAGATGTTCCCACCTCTTTTTACTTTCAGGCCTCCCACTGTCAATTGACTATATAAATGTGAACAAGTTCTTTTCACTAGATCACGACTGAAATGGTTTATCAAGTAACTCTTTCAAACTTTAATAATAGTTAGATCAGTATATGAATGGTTAAGGTATATTATCTAGGACTAAATAAGCTCTTAAAGACCACGAATTTTTATGAGCATATCTGATAACCTATCGGGGTACTTGTGATTTGGTTTTGCACACTAGCTTAGTTGGCATTTTAAAAATATAATTTTGCTTAATAAACTGCACGTGGAATGTATAACTGTTGAGTCTGATTAATTATTTACATGAAGAAAATTTAAATCTGGGAATAGTCATTCGATCATGCGGCGAAAGGCAACATTTTTTTTTTTTTTTTTTTGACTGAAACAGTCTTAGTATATCCCTGTGGTTTCTAATCGTCTCTATTTTCTTATGATCTTATATGACTTTACTCGAGGTATATATATATATATATATATATATATATATATATATATATATATATATATATATATATATATATATATATATATATATATATATATATATATATATATATATATATATATAATTTTTTAGTGCATAGACTGCCAACATTTAAGAACGTTATCAAGAAACGACCAAGATGTCATCCTCGTTGTATTCTAATAGAGTATTCTCCTATTCCTTCTTCGTTTAGAGTTGCTATTCTTATTCAATTTTTCATAATCTGGATTGAAACTCCCAGTGGCTATTCATCCACTTTGTCAATTCTAGTCCTTTAAAAAATTTAACTACTTCGTATATCACTCAGATCTTTTCCTTAACTGTTATAACATAACCAACTAATTGTCCATAAAACTTCATATCATAACGCAGTTGTTTTCTCCTTGGAAAGGGCTCTGCCCGTGAGTGGTGGTGGTAAAAAAGAAAAAAAAATCCATGAAACTGGGAGTTAGTTCCACCATAGTATAAGTATTACTTATACTATGGTTTCTCTCTCTTTGAGAGAATTCTTTTCTTCTTTACAATTTCTACAATTGTATACCATCTAATCCGTCTCTGAATAGAGAATTGTTTCCGCATCTAGAAGGTTCCAGTTCCAACCATAAAGTTGAGTCTACACCCATCTTTTAGACAGGGTCGAGTCGAAGGCCAAAAGGATAATAAATTGTCTCTACTCGTAACTCCTTTGACCCCTTATCTCTGCAACTTTCATTGCTTCTCTAAGTTGTAGTAAGGAGAGCATCACCAACTCTCGGAACGTGTGGTTCACTCGCTCTGAACTGGTGGTGGCCTGATGGGCAGTATTTTGGGGGGTCTGCATATGCCCTCGTAGATGAAGTCCGCTCAGAAACAAAACAAAAGAAAACGAAAAATCTAAGTTGTAGCTACTACAAAATAGGTGTTCCAGGAAATTATTCACAGCCATCCTCGCAGTACAACGGGAGCAGTTTCTTGGCTTCCTCAAGGTGTTATTTCCCTTTCTCCATCCACATTCGTTCTATGAAATTATTTGCCATGAGTTTTTCATGCGACGTTAACTTTTCCATTTCAAAGGTTGTGTCTTGTGTTCAATTGAGTGTTTCACGTTAGGTTAGTCTTTGGATTTTATTTCATGAATTTTAATCCCCGATTCTTAAATAGCGGCTTGCCCGTGAGCACGACTACATGAAAACAAAAATAATGTAAAAGTTTTTGCATACTGTAAACATTTTCATTACCGATACTTCTTTGTATAACACAGTTGCTGGGAAAACCATTTCAGAGTTTCCTGTCAGTTTTCTTTTTATTAATTTATTGAAATTTTATGCCCTAATCTCAGTAACTTATAACTAAAATTATACCACAGATGTTCACTACTCATAAAAGGGAAGAATAAAAATACAAAATTACCTAAATATATGTATATTATGCTTTATATACAAATTAAAGAGAAAACAAGTTAAAAGAAACAAACCTACATAATGTACATGAATAGAATATTGGATATTTTCAAGGAAATCTATTTACTTTAAGAATTACATGAATACTATCTGGAATTTTTGTAAATGGTTTACCTTTTTTAAAAGGATTTAACTTCTAAAGTTTTCCTCTAGAAGTCGAACAATAGACATTTTGTCACACGTGTTCGATTGGTTAACAAATATGTTATACCAGTGTACTGATGACATATATAGCACCTGGAAATAGTAATATTTAAGGCGAAATTAGCCATCATACAAAAGATTAATATACCACATACGAAATCAAAACAAAAAACATTATTTTTATTTTAAGGTTAGTCTACTTCTTTCATTTAATATAAACAAAAGAACCTGTACACTTGATTAAATACAATCATAAATAATAATAATAATTCTTCAACGGCTTATAATATTTTATGACAGAGGGTTTAAGGCTTAATCATCATCTTTCTCGACCCTTGATACATCAATATCCGCGGGATTCCTCTCTTTCAATTTCTGCATATATTTCCAATGATGAATATAACAGTAATAATAATTAAAAGTGTTACTAGTTATTTCAAGAAATTGAACATGAAATTTTTTATTTATACAAATATTAACAATCCCTACACTTTTATAAATGTTATTCCTTCGATCACACATTAAAATTTCCTTGGAAAGAAGTGAAACTTTCAGTACTTAAAACTTCTAAAGAATTTTAATACATTCCATAATTTCACTTAACACTAGTAATGGCTGTCGTTTTGTTGTGGTTAGTAACTATCTGGATGCTTGGTTGAGTAATAAGCCGAGTTTTCTATAAAACCCAAATAATTTGTACAAGTAATAATCCATTTAGTTCAGGAAAACTAATTACACCATTTTATCTGGAAATGTAATCTACAGAACCATTCTCATAGGTGGCAAGAAACATCCTGATTGGTTGAGTTGTAAGCAGGATTTCCTATCAAGCCCAAATATGAGAGTAATTAATCCACTTGGTTATGAACATCTGGCTTTGTGGTAAACTTAAAATTTGTTTAAAATGTTAGAGTCGGAATGTACCAAGATATAAAAGTAAATGGAGTACTGTCCTGAAGGTACTGAAGAAAAGAAAAAGACTGTACTATAAAAAGTCAAATATTGTTTGTATATAAAACTCGAGTAGTGTCTAAATACACCAAGTCAGAATGATGATAGAATCTCTTGTATTAAGCTTTTAAAAATTTTAAGAGGGGGGAGAGGGCAAATTAGTGCCCATGATTCAACTATGAACACTACAGTACCAATGGGGGAAGAGTGAAAAGGAAACAGTTAGGAAATTGCTACTGGTCTAACTCCACCTTCAGTCTTTGATCAATCAGTGAAGACAGAAGTGAACACTTTATAAATGATCTATCTTATTTTGCATTAGATTACGAAAGCTGGTAGGAGATTCTACATACACGGCACAGTCAGTCGAGTTTTATGTACATGACATGGTAAAAAAAATTTTTTTTTTTCTTTTAATCTACTAATGCTTTTGTGATATGAAGGATATACATACAACGGATGTCTACATATTATCTAAAGATGAATATAAGAAACATGATTCATCCTGATCCATTATCATCCCCAAAAACTTTATTTGCGACGTTTTACTATTAGAGTTATACAGCTATACTTGGAGAGAGAAGACAGAAGAGGTGAATTACATTTGTAACTCTTGATGTCAAAATATCTAAAAATTTTGAATTTGTCCATTTCTTTGTAACATTAATTGGCCACTATGCATCAGACATTCCAGATATGGAAGTTATATGTAAAGAAAGAAAAACAACCTTACTCTTTTTAAAACAATCATTACGTGTGTCTTTAAAAACAGCAGAGAATACTAAGGACATTATCCTGAGATCCTTCTTTTAAAAGTACAGGACAGGAAGCAAGGACTTAAATGATAGTTAGAAGGAAGTTAAATAAAAACGTGAGCTACCTTGAAGAAAATTAGGAATAAAAACACTATAAATATTGCGTCCTTCTTGATAATATTATTAACAATATAATAATAATAAATAATAATAATAGTAGTAGTATTGATGATAAAAATCAAATAAATTAATACTAATAAGAAGTTAACAGATATCACAGAAATAAAAATAAAAACCGAATGAAATAAAATATGCTACAAATAGACACGTTACAAAGTTTTTACTATATATATATATATATATATATATATATATATATATATATATATATATATATATATATATATATATATATATATATATATATATATATATATATATATATATATATATATATATATATATATATATATATATATATATATATATATATATATATATATATATATATATATATATATATATATATATATATATATATATATATATATATATATATATATATATATATATATATATATAATCAAAACTTTCGGATGTATATCTTGCGATTGCGTCAGAAGTATTTTGGATTGATTTTATTAATGGAAGAACATATAACATTCACATCAAAATTCCTACTACGTACTTTCTGTTTTAATTCTGAAACCTGTAAAGAGGTAATAAGCATTATCAATAAATAAATAAATAATAATAATAATAATAAAAATAAAGCATCATAAAAAAAAAACAAAGATTAATATCAATTATGTGATAATATTTTTGAGTGGGTGTACAGGGACTCTCACTGAAAGCAAGAAAAGAGGTTAATAATGTGTCAAACAATATCAGGGACAGTTCTTCTGCTTAAAAAAAAAAAAAGGTGAAGGTTTTAAATTTTATAGATGAAAGAAACCAAAAACAACTACAGTGAATAATAAATAATTCTTAATGATTAGTATACCAAAGAGATAAGAAGCAGAGATGTTTAAAGTTTCTAGTATCAAAAAGTACTTTGACTTTAGTATGGAACCAAAAACTTCCTTTGTTTATCCTTAGGTAGGTTTAGATCCCTCATCATTTCATTATGTTATTTTTGTGCGATAACATCTAAGAACTATTTTCAGGTTCATCTTTTGTTAAGCCTACTTTTAATTTCTAAAACAATTTTCTCCCAAGTTTTCTGGGATTAAAAATGGAACTGAAAGATCACCTCTATGTGCAACAGACTACTTGAATTTTAATCAATTGAATTTGAATTTAGACTTCGTATGTTTGAATGATTAATTTCGAACAAATTGTATTAGAATGGGAATATAATCCAACGCATAACCGTGGGAGACAAATGAAATCTGTAACCACAGGCGTCACCTCGCAACATTGTGAAAGATGATTAATGCGTATAATAAATAAATAATAATAATAATAATAATAATAATAATAATAATAATAATAATAAACAACAACAAAAACAACAACATACCTCCCATTCTGCAACTTGCCATGAAATCAAATTACCAATGGTATTGAGACTTGGACACTCCTCAATGAGGTGGAATGCTATGTCGGTACTCATAGGAATGACAGGAAGATTTCTATTTCGTCTTGGGGCGTCATATACGAAAACCTGGAAAAGAAAATATTAATCCATTCAAAAATTCTCATTAAGCAGAAAATAATTCTATAAAAAAAAAAAAAAAAAAAAACTAATTTTATTAGTTAGTAATAAGCTTCACGTAAATCAAGAGATTCATAAATAATTTTATAAGATAAAAATAAAAATTATATAAGCAGTAAGAAGCTTCGTGTATTCATAAATATTCTGAGTAGGTGTATTGCAACTTATCAATACACAAAAGACCTCAGTAAGTCCAAACATACAACATAAATGTTGCTTTATTAAAATCAATCGCATACTTTTTTTTTTTTTGGGGGGTGGGGGTTATTTAATTAACAGAATAACTAATAGTAGTTCAAAACCATAACATTTATGTCTCTGACATACAGTGGGGTCTAAGTTTTGAGTTAAGTTCTTTACCGAGACTGATTCTATGAACGTATAATTTTGTTCCTTAATAATAATAATAATGATAATAATAATAATAATAATAATAATATAAATAATAATAATAATAATAATATCACTTTACCTGTAATTTCTGCAAAGGATTAAGGTGGAGCATCTGGGTGAAGAAACTGTCATTCACTCCTCTACAAACGAAAAGAAAATAGACTTCTTCTATACTATGACCATCTTCTAATAAAAATTGAACCAGAGATGTGACATATCTCGCTTCATCCATTTCATGCTGTCCAATACGCAAACTCAATACCTACAAAAGGATATATGTATGAAACTAATTGCTAAAGGTTGTTAATGATGGAAAATGGTAGGAGATTTCACCAGCTGTATCTTGGGAAGTAAAGGAAAGTATCAAATTTGAAACATTCCAAAAGAATATGATGCTTAATTTTCATTTTCCTTTGGATGAAAATTGAGGAAGACAAGAAGGTAAAGCTTTTTTAATTTAGTGCTCAAACGCATGTTTTGGTTAAATAAAAGAAGAAAGCTCTAAAGGAAGAGATGTGTTCTGCAAAATATTGGAACTTTAAAGTGACTTTAATAATAGAAAATAATTAGGGAAGATAATACAACACAGCAAACTGGCACTATAATAATAATTTAATAATTACCTTTAAATTTTCCAATCTATTTTTTGAATGGTTGAACTCTTCATTTTTAATAAACTCATTGCAATGAAGGAAGAGCTTGTTTAATTTGTAACAATATTTAGAAATCACTGTCACATGAGTAGTCAGCAATTCATGGCAGAAGAGTGTCAACGAAGTGAGGTGACGACCTTTATCCGACAGGTAATTTAACGTTGTATTCCCAATGGAATGATGAACACCTGGTTGTTATTTGAACAAAAAAAATTATTATTAATACATGGTGCAACATGAAAAGGCAATCCTGCCTTCATCTCAGCATACAAGATTACTTCCTCTATGAAATACAAAGTCTGAATAGAAAGAACTATATATATATATATATATATATATATATATATATATATATATATATATATATATATATATATATATATATATATTATATATATATATATATATATATATATATATATATATATATATATAATATATATATATATATATATATATATATATATATATATATATATATATATATATATATATATATATATATATATATATATAATATATATATATATATATATATATATATATATAAACTATTTAAGGTACTTTATTACTTTGATTTTTCATATTTCAGACCATGTATTAAATTTAGAGGAAATTAGTTTAAAAAAATCTTGCACACCAAATGACTGTGATTTGCCTTTTTTTAAAAGTCTTTATTCTCCAAATTTTTTTCATTAAATAAAATTTGTTCTAGTCTTCTTTATTATTATTATTATATATATTTTTATTGCTATTTTTTCTTCTCCTTTTTAAGCATTTTTATCATGGGACTTTATAAATTTTAAGAATACTAATAGTCACCAAATATTACACAGAATAAAAAAATTATTTTATTTTTTTTTTTTTTTTTACTTTTTTACCATGAGTGTATACTTCAGTTGCAAGTTTTGAATTTTGACTTATTATATTATACAAAGAGGCCATGGTTTGCATCCATACCATTAGTAGAATTATTATACTATGGTATGGAGTTTATAATTCTCAAATATATGAGAATTTACAAATAATGAATTTTTTTTTTAAATGCAGCAAATTATAATAAAATATATTCACGTTTTCTTACTTTTTGTAGCCTTAAATATAAGATATGCCGAATCTTTAGTACAGACTTTTATGAAACCTAATATGTTTTTGAAGTTGCCATTTAAAATTTTTTTTTTTTTTTTTACAAATACATAATAGGCCTATATACCTTCATTAGTATGATGCAATATTGTGAAAATTCACAAATGGCAAAAATAAAACCGATAAATCCTATTAAGTCAGTGGAAATTGATTTTATAAAACTGAATACCTAATATTTAAAATTTACATGAATGATAAGGTAAAATTTACAACAAAAAAATGTAATAACAAAGACCAAAATTTTGTGATTTTTAAAAAAAAACTATTATGCAAGTATTGTGTGATTTTTTTTATTTAAATTTGGGCAGGCTTTACTTTACTTTACTTTCTTTACTTTGATATATCTCCAATTAAAAATCAAAATATACTGAGATAAAAAAAATCTATATTTGAAGCAACTAGTGGTAACTATTAGTACCATTATGGTCCTACAATTCATAAGATTTATAACAGCAATCTTTTTTTTTCCATTTGGAAAAAATGAGTTGCTTATAACAAGGACGAGTAAGAACAGGATTACGGTCTTTTAGATCCTCATAGGTGGTGCAGTTTTTCATTAATCCTTGAACATAGTCCACATTCTCCGCTTATAGCCCCTTCTTTAAAGACGTGATGTTCGGTTCCAAATGACTGTGGAGTGCCATTTATGGTTGGCAAGTTTTTCGAGTCACTGCCAAAATTTAGAAAAAAACAAGGTACAAGATAATTATCTCAACTCACGTTCACCACTAATAAAATTTAGTTTTCTATGAAGAATAAAAAGTCAATTAAACAAAAAAATTATTTTTAATGAAAAAAATGAGTAAGTAAATGAACACAATAAAAACAACCTATCCATCTACATTTACTTATATGAACTGCTTAGTTTTTAGTATTTTTTTTTTTTTTCCTTAAAATAACCTTAATGGGTTTGGTTAGGTTAGATTATGCATTTATTTGCATCGCACCTCATATTTTTTCAAACACTTGTATGACCAAAAGAACCTCAAATTTTATGAGGAACTTGAAGATGAGGTTAATATACACCTTGACTCAATAGCTCTGAACCTTACATTTATAAAAGATTCCATGCTCAAACACTGCTAAAAAATCAGGAAACCCTGTTACCAATTCCTAATGTAAATAACAAAAGGCTGGTCAAAGTCAACTCTACATATAAAATTAAAGCATCTACCAAATCAGTCAGAGAATAAATACCCTATAACCAAACTGTCCCATTAATTTGAAATTTTATAAATGTTCAGAGTAACTTAATAAAAAAATGAAACTAGATGAACAGAAAATGTACAAAAAATTTATCAGTACTTATAAATACACATGATATAAATTATTAACCTAAAATCTTATTTTAACTTTTCTGGTATCAATTGCTATGATGCTATCATTAAAAGGGGCAGTATACATTGGCTAAAACTGATCTGGGTTAGTTTTGTTAGGTAAGGTTTGGTTATGTAGATGCTTTAAATTTTGTTTGATAACAGCACTATAATGTAGTGCGATTCTGTGATTCCATGATTCCAATGAATACCGTAACCATAGAGTAAAAACCATCAAACACAATAATGTTTAAAAAAAACTGAGAGTTCATATAAGTAAGATGAATGGAGGTTGAACATTATTAAACTGACAATTATTATAAAGATTAATTATTTTAAAGTTTCAAAAGTTAATTTTTTTTTTTTTTTTACTATTTATCTCAAAATACTATTAAAAAAAACTTACTTAACAATCATAAAAAAAAGTCAGATTTTCTTTGGGTAAAAAATGAATGTTTGGTACTTCCGGTATTTATGAGTGGAGTAGAAAAGTCACTGAAGTATTTTTATAAGTCCTGTCATTCAAAATTCTGATTTACGCACTATTTATAACGTTTTCGCAAATTTTTAAAAAGTTGAATTTTGTACTGCAAATATAGGTGCATTTTTAACTTTTTAACTTGGCCTATTTGTACTATGACACTAGCTGCATGGTTAACATCATATGATGTACAGTATTTCCTGTGTATAAACATCCTTTATCATTGAAGTTCCCATCCTTAGCATATGGTAAATGGTTTCAATTTTCCAACTACAAAAGATTTTAGAGATCATCAGTCCTTTAATAATTGTTACTCAGGTATGAATAGGTTTCCTTCAGGAAGGTATACTAATAGGTTTTCATTACTTCCTTGCTAATGACATGATGACTGTTTTCCTTACGTATACATCAGTCCCCTTCTTCACCAACATATATATATTTGTGGATATGTTAAGAACTTCAAAACAGTTCAAAGTGAAATATTAAATTTTTTTTTTTTTTTTTTTCACCCTTAAATTTTACCACACTTGACTTTACCAAAATTTTTAATCGAAACAATATTTTTCCCCTCTAAATGCTCACTTGAATATATTTAATTCACATTAAATTTTAAAAGTTACTTAAAAAAAAAAAAAATTGTAGCAAACAGGAAACCAAAATTAATAGCAAAATTCTGAGCAAATCTTTTGATAAATGTCCTTTACATAACTTCAAATTAATGAAAGTTTACACCCAAATAACACTGAATAATTTGTATCAATTTACAGCATTCTGGTCTGAATGCTATTGTGATGATAACATTTAAAGATTTACTAACTATATTGTTGTAAATTAATTTCAAGAGTTATGACTTCAGCAATAGAAATATTCACCATTGTATAAATACAAAAAACATTAACTCTTAACTACAAATATATTATGAAATACTTGAAGAAAGCTAGTTAGCAGCCATATCTCGTTTCTTTTCAATAAAACTGATAAAGGAACCAAAATAAGATCTAAATAAAAAAAAATTATGACATCAAATCTCTTTCACAGTCATGTTTAGGTCATAAATGAAACTTAAATAAATATTAGAAGATCATGTCCCATGCAAAGTCAATATTTTCTGGCTGGCTACATCACATTTAAAATACCCAGCTCTGACACTGGTTCCATCATTATAAATTTTAAGCTCTGATTCAAACTTTGAGTCTTTTACTTTTAAATTATTGGCTCCTGTACCCAACTCTAGCTCTGACTCTGGCTCTACCATGGTAAATTTTGAGCTCTGACTCCATTACTTTTAAATTATGTGGCTACAGCTTTTTTTGACCCCAAATCTAAACTCCCTTTATTTAATAGTAAAAATTTTAATCTTGTTCCAGCTTCCACTACACCAAAAATAAGTTTCTGACATGACTCTAGCTTGACCCCCAAAATTTAATTGGACCCAGCCCCGGATCTACCCAAAAGTTTGCAGCTCTACAGTTATGGCTTTGCTTCCCTGTTTTCAAAGATGATCTTACCATACACAGTAATGATACTGTATTAATAGTAGGTTTTAATAAGTTTCTGAATGAAACCAAAAACTAATAATTGAATCCTCTATCATCATACTTTCCTATACATCTTATCTTCAAATAACATATTTCTCTATGTTCTACATAATATACCAATTACCTTTGTTCTTTGACAAAAATTTTCAAGTGAAGTTACTTCCTTTCCTATTCAACTCCTCATTTATCTTTTTCTTCCTAATATAAGTCAGTGAATAATTTCATTGTGCAGTAATAAAAATGCTTCACAAATCTCAGTCAAAATAACTTAACCAAAGTGGTTTAGAAGTATTCAAATATGAAAATATTGCTTACAATAATTTGAAATATTTTTCAAAGATCTTATAATACACAAAACAGTAGAGACAAATTTAGATCTTGCAAACAAAACTGTGCATAAACAATTTTAATACAATTCTTAAATCTTTTAGAACAAACGTTTATATTGTGATATCAGAGATATCAAATTTTATCCCGAATAAACATACTCTGAAATATACAATTTACAAACAAGTATAGTTTCTTATTTCGAACAACACTGTAATGTGAAATAGCTCCACTATTAGCCAGTTAGTTTGCTTAACCTCTTAAAACAATGTAAATGCTTAACCATCATTACCTTAGACCTTCATACTCCAATAAAAATTTGGTAATCCACCATCAATGATAATCTATTTTTTTGAAAATGCAGCAGCCATTACAATTTTAAGATTAATTTACTATATCAATATTTCCCTTTTCAAAATTCTTCAGCAATACTTTCATACTAACATTATAACTTTTCAATTACATACACATGCACACAACAGAAGGATGAGGGGGAGAAATACAAAAGTTTATCCGTGTGTGTGAACTACAAGGACATTATGCTTTACTTTTATAGTAACTCATTTTTTCCTTTTATATATATATATATATATATATATATATATATATATATATATATATATATATATATATATATATATATATATATATATATATATATATATATATATATATATATATATATATATATATATATATATATATATACGGTATATATATGGAAGGGTTGGGAGGAGAGAGATTATTGAAAGGGATTGAAGCTTTTCAAAGAAAATTGTAGATAAAAGGTAAGGGTGAAGGGGGAACTTACTGACTGGTTTAAATTAGGAGTGGAGTTGGGACAGGGGTGGGAATTGTCACCATGGTTGTTTAATCTGTTGATGGATGGTATAGTTAGGGAAATAAAGAGGAAAGGGAAGGGTATTAGGCTGAGAAGTATGGAGGGTGAATGGGAGTTCAGTGTTTTGCTGTTTGCAGATGATGCAGTGTTGGAGGTGGAGTCTGGTGAAAAGTTGAGAATGTTGGTGAAAGAATGTGGGGAAATACGCAAACAAGGGATTTAAGGTAAATCCAAAAAATATTAAAGTAATGATGATTGGAGGTGGGGATGAGGTGGTGAGAGGGAAGGAATGGGGTGGGTTGGGTTCTAATCTTTCTCCTTATACTGTCAAACTCTATCACTCTCTAGGTTCTTCCGATCACTTTCTTATCTCTGTATCTTCTTCTATCTTTTCATGTTTTCTGCAAGACTCCCTCTTATTTCAAGAAAACGTATGTGACAGGTGTGCAAGCTGGTCAGACTCAGTCATACTTCTTTGATTTCCAGTGGAATTATTATTGTTTCCGTGTGCGAGGTTTCTATGCTTGTGCAGAGTGTGTTACTGAGGTGATTCGCTGTGGCATGAAGACTACATTCTATAATCTTTTACTTCTACTAAACCTTACAAACCTTGATTTAACTCTGCTTATTCTCATGCTATTTGCCCCAGTGATGCTACCTTTAGGAATTACCATTGTTTTCAAACATTAGAAAATTGAGCAATTTATATTTCATCCCGAAATTGGGTAAAATCTATTCTTATTCTTTGTAACACCAATAGCTCATTTCTCAATACAAAATGCAATAATTTTTCTGGCTTCTCTTCCTCTCTTTCAGGCAATTTGCAAAAAATGTCAACTCAAACTGTGCCTCTTCCTCTTTCCCTCCACTAGTATTTTCTTTCAGCACAATTGCAGTTTTACCTTCTTCAAAAACTGAACTTCATAAGATTTTTGCTACTAATTCAACTTTAGATGATTTCCCTCTTTCAGAATTTATCCTCTCTAATTTTCTTTCTGGTCGTTCTATAGCAGCAGTTGTAGATTGGCACAGTTCTTTCTTTAAATCTATTAATAGTGGTGTTCCTCAGAGATTTGTCCTAACCCTAACTCTTTTTCTAGTTTTCAATACTTTCTCTCAGTTCCTTAATCACATACCCACTCCTATGCTGATGACTCCACCCTTCATTACTCCTTCTAATTTGAAAGACTCTACTCTCAGCAGCAGTTAATTGACACAAAAATGGTGGCCTTGGAGCAACTGACCTCTGACCTTTCTCATATTTCAATCTGGGGCATAGAAATAAGGTTGTTTTCAATGTCTCAAAAATTCAGTTTCTCCATCACTTTACTCGACAGAACCTTCCACACAACTATGACATCTTTGAAAACACACAACTTAAACCTTCATTCACCTTAATTTTCTTGGTGTTTCTAATTTGTGATCTTTCTTAGAAAGAACGCATTACCTCTCTTTCTAAATAATTTTTTCACACCACTTGAGTTGCTTTCTCTTTTCAGGGGTGTTGTTCGCCCTTTATGAAGTATGCGTCACACATCTGGTATGGTCCACTCACACAGCTTTCCATGAAAAGGTGGAATCTAGGGCTTTTCATCTTAACTAACGCTCTCACTAATTCTCTCTAGTCTCTTCTACCAGTTGAATTGCTGTCATTTTCTCTATTACAATGGACAATGCTCTTCTGAACTCTTTTGTTGCACACCTCCTCCACAAACAAGGTTCGGGGTACACACTTTTCTACACAGTCTCCACCTATCTCTGTCCAACTCTTTAACAACAGACTTAACATGTATGCTCAATTTTACATGTATTCAAATTGTAAAATCTGGAACACACTCCCTTTATCTATTTTCCCACTTCCTTTGACTTGCACACTTAACCATTAACTGGCTATGATTCTGACTTCCCTCCAACTCCAGTGGAATTTGACCAACTCTGATGGAATTTGGTAGGGTTCTGGCCTTTGTCCACCAGAGGATATATATATTTATATATATATATATATATATATATATATATATATATATATATATATATATATATATATATATATATATATATATATATATATATATATATATATATATATATATATATATATATATATATATGGGCAACAGGACTAGCAACCCTATAATTATTGCTTACTGCTTGTAACAACTCCAGGAGCTCTTTGAGAAAGTGTTTATAGGTTAGATGGAGAAGGTGCAAGTCCTACTGAAATGGTGAAAACCCTCACTGGGAGTTTAAATAAAATTCGAGGACTGTCACTGAAACCAAGGAATTGAAAAACATGATCTTTATATAGCATTCTAGCAGAGGGATTTTTAAGGGCAGATGGCGAAATATGCTAGTCCCACTAACAGGGTGAAAACCCCTTCCAGGGAGAAACATATATATATAATTTTTTTACTTTTTCAGTTAAAAAAAAATCTTATCAGTATTGGTATCAGTCATTTTTTGCCAATACTGATACCTAAAAATATGCTGATACTTGCCAATACCGATACTTCACTCCATCCCATATATATATATATATATATATATATATATATATATATATATATATATATATATATATATATATATATATATATATATATATATATATATATATATATATATATATATATATATATATATATATATATATATATATATATATATATATATATATATATATATATATATATATATATATATATATATATATATATATATATATATATATATATATATATATATATATATATATATATATATATAATGAAAAGCAACACAAAAGCTCGGAACATAATGGTGATAAATAAAAATCTTAAATAAAATTAGTTTTATTGAATTATAAAACACTTATATTAAAAGAGGTTTTGGGAATCTTCTCTTTCCCATCATCAGGATCAAAGTTATTTAGTATTATATAAATCTTTGATGGTTAATTTTATATTTATATCTTGCAAAATATTTTACCATCGAAGATTTATATACTAAATAACTAAGATCCTGATGATGGAAAAGAAAAATTCCCGAAACATTGTTTAATATAAGTGTTTAGGAATTCAATAAAACAAATGATTTTATTTATCGCCATTATGTTCTGAGCTTTTGTGTTGCTTTTCATTATAAAGACCAGATTCTCCAAAAATAGAAATTTACATGATATAATTATATATTATATATAACTTATTTTTGATAGTGAAATATAATAAGACTAAAATATGGCACTTTACATATATATATATATATATATATATATATATATATATATATATATATATATATATATATATATATATATATATATATATATATATATATATATATATATATATATATGTCTGTGTGTGTGTGTGTGTGTAAAATGCCATATTTTGTCACTATTTAAGTTAATTTTATCATTCATTAAGTAAATACAAAATATGCTAGGTATTATGTCTCCCATATAACAAATTTTGGAAATTTGTTAGAATTGATTTTTTTTTTACTATATATATATATATATATATATATATATATATATATATATATATATATATATATATATATATATATATATATATATATATATAATATATATATATATGACAATATAAAAAATACATATATATATATGTCAAATTTCTGCAATCAACACCACCCTGCATCATGCGGGATATACGGTGCTTTGCATATATAAAAAATATATATATATTTTTATATATAATACAGTATATGTAAGTTGGATTAACAGTAAAAGCAGACATTGCACTGAACTTAAAAATTCTTTGAAGGTAAATTAAAATCTTAAAAGGTTTTATCCTTTCTATCTTCAAAATAAAGTATCAAAGAAACTAGAAGAGATATTGCGATGCTTCATGAATATGGAGATAAACTGAAGCTTAGAGAACTCTTTTCACCGAGATGGAATTGTTGCTTTATACTGAAAAAACTTAATAATATATAAAATTTTCACTTAGTTTGGTAAATGGGTAAATGTGATGTAATATAAAGAAAACCTTTTTGTTTTTCTTGGGGTAAAGGGGTATATAAAAAAATAACATTCAAAATTTCTTACACTGGTGAAAATTTGCAAAAATTTTTAAAGTTTGTTCACGTGAATTTCATGTAGACCTTTAATCCTCTTTTCACCAGGTGATAAAAAAAATAAAAAATAAAAAAATAATAATAATAATAATAATAATAATAATCCAAAATCTAATACCAACTTTACAGATAACTTGTTTTTATTTTTATTTTTTTAAGAACTAAATACATTTCATACATACTTAAAATTTCTCCTGATATTACAGTCCAGCACTTAATTGAAGAAAAATTAAAATTTAAATAATTTAGTGGGTTAAGTTTACCCCATCACCTGTTTATAGTTTCTTCTTTGCTTACTAAAATTCCAATATTTATATAGTTAATTTACTATTATAGTAACAACAACATACCTTAATTAGAGTAAGATTATTAGTTTTGCTTACTCAAATTTCTGTTAATACATCTCAACAACAACAAGAAAAATGTTTTCTTTTATATATGTTTTTTGTTTACAGCTATTTTTAATAAAAAACATTTGAGTCAAATTCCTCACAAGTTTTGCTCAGTATGTAATGAATGAAGAAACAAAAAATACACAAAATGCAAATCATCATGTTTTAATTTTTCTTCCCAATAATAATACTTATGTATTTTGTAAATTTGGCTAAAGTACTAAATTTGGTAAAGTACTAAACTATAATGGTCTTACTTCATCCTGAAATACAATTCATTTGCATTTTAACAATTGTAAGCAATTCCTCAAACTATTAAAAGCTTTTCTAGGCAGCCAACACTATACTCTCCTACTCCTTTTTAAGCAGCAAATGCTCTATTAACTTCCACTGTAATATTATCTCTATTCTTTACACACGTTTCTCCAGTGAAAAAACAAAGGAGCTTATTAGTTCATACAAATCCTATATCAAAATATTTTACAGCAAGGTTCAATTTAAAATTTTTTTTAAAAATACTAATATTAATATTTTAAATTACAACTTTAGTTTTTCTTCACTTGTAACTAATTATGACAACATAAAATTTTATCTTACTTCTATTCACTTCAAAATACACAGTATGCTTTAGTCTGTTGAGGTTTATGCTGCAATATTTTATGTTGAACCCTAAACTTTAACAATATATAAGATATTTATGACCATTTCACAACCAGGACAACCAAAAATGGTATTTAAAATATTACCAATTTATATATGCATTTTTCCTGTTCTTACACACCCCTATTATTGTTCCCTAACAACAATTTCACTTAAGTATTACAGGAATGAGAGAATGCATTCAGTATACACCAGTAAACAATGTCCAAAAATTTAGAAAGATTACAAAACAACTTTCCATGATGGTACTACCTTTCAAGTACTTTAAACACACCATAAAATGTATTAATACTGCCACTAACATACTACTTCTATAATTAAAAGTAATAATAATTCAAATAGTAATACTTAATTTAAAGCACTTCCAGAGTACAAAGTGTACAAGTACAATTGCACAAAAAGAGATACCAAATTTAAAAGGTTCTTCCTAATAAAAATGAGTACAAAGTGTACAAGCACAATGGGACACAAAGATACTAAATAATTTTGAAGATTCTTCCTTTTGATGATAATGCTTTCAAATAAAGAATTAGAAATAACAAGCAACTATCATCTTGTATAAACCTAACTTCTAGTTACTTGTCTGTAACTATAATATGCATGATGTAGAAAAAATGATATGGTATATCAGATTTTCAATTTTACTAATCAGCATTTGCAAAATGAATTAAATAATAATATTCCAAAGTCACTCAGATCGTCAAAGGAATGGAAACAAACTGCCGAAATGGCAAAATTCTATGTAAGTTATTCTTTATCAAGGTTTTTGAATATGTAAAGTAATAATAATAATAATAATAATAATAATAAAGTAATAGGTTCTGCTTCAAATAAACATTTATGAAAACAAACAAAAAGATACTAGAAAAATAATGCTAAAAAATATATAAAAATACCACTGCCTTTGTAATCAAGTTGGCAATTCTCTCCCAGTGAGATTTTATTTGCTTAAATTGAGAAAATTGCCAGTAATTTGTGGGTTAACAGATTAAAATGAAAACTTTGATAAGAAAACTTCGTTACTTCTTATAAAAATTATAGTAATTATGATGTGCCTTCTCTTCAGTCAATGACTAAATTCTTAATATTAGTCTTAAAATACTTAACATGCTACAGACCAATTCATCATAAATATCAAGATTAATTATAGGTGAATCAAATAGTATATTTTTTTGTGAACTCAAAACTTTTCTAAGAACCTGCCTATTATATTTTGAGTTACTCCATTTAAAATTTACTGCATTACCTTTATTTACAATATATAAATGAAAAAGACTTTCACCTAAAAGATAATGTAGAAATTTATACTGTATTTTGCTTCAGAAACATCTCTTTTTATGGAATTTAATAATACTTGGCAAGTGTACTTAAATGAATCCACTTTCCATGGTACCACGTTTTCATATCAGAAATTTCCTATTAAAACTGTTAACAATGTTCATCTCTCGCACAGCTACAAAGATTTGTTGGCAAGAAAAACAGGTGTGAAATCAATAGATAGAGTTTATAAAACAAGTTACATGCTATTGTTTTATTAGATTTCAGTTTTCATATGATTACTTTAAAGACTCTTATGTAGTTTTTAACTTGCTTTAATTGACTAGCAAATTTCTCATAAATTTTTTTTTTATATGAGATTCTAGAAAGCAAATTGCAAATCTAATTCCACTTTGATATATTGCTTTAACAAATTTTTTCCTAAGACCAAGTTTTATATGAAGTAAAGACAAATATTTTTGAATCAAAAAATAGTGTATTGAAAACATTCTTCTTTCCTTTATATTTGGGGTTCCTACAAAACAATAATAATAAATAAACTGATGCAAATAATGAAACAATTAATAGGAATCTTATTTTTATCTTAATCACCAATTTTGCATCTATACTAAGGCTTATCATAGCTTTTAACGAGCAAAGAGACAGATCTCATTTTTAAATGCTACCTCACAACAAATGAAAAAAAAAAAAACAACAACATTCAAATGGTTAAAATTACTTTTAGGTAGTTTCAACTGATGTTCTAAATATAAAACGTTTATCAAGCTACATAAATAAAGTCTCATGAGAGACAACATTAGATGCTTATGGAATAAGTTCTGATCATCATATTATTGTTTAATCATACAATAATAAGCAACAAATACAACTCATCTTGTGCAAAGTGCATCATCCAAGAGACTCTGGCACCATAATTCATGAAAACAATGAAGGTTTACTTATGAATGAATAACCTCACAAAATGCTTAAATGTGTTATATAACATAACACATTTAACATATAACATATAATTTTAAAGAGTGCAATACTGAACACTAAAACTATGAGTGATATCAAAATTAAGAATAGTTTTGAAATCAATAAGAAAAAAATAAATGTTGAACACCACTGAGTCACCACGTGTACGACTCTTTGTTAACCAGACTCCAACCAAAACTGGGTAAAAGACTGAGTACTAGTTCAATGTAACATAGACAAGGGAAAATCATGGAGCATTAACCTTTTTTTTTCAAATTTGGGGAGGGGTTTAGATCTTGAAGGGAAGAGAAATATCCAATTTACCTTAACACTATTAACTTAAAATAATTTCAAGTACATTGCCAGGGACCAATCCCTACAAATGCCAAATAGTTTGACAAATTTAAGACAAAATTTCATAATTGGGTAAAGTAATAGATATTTTTGTGACAAATTAAAATCTAATAAAAAGATCATAAAAATTAAGGCCTTATGACATGAGAACTAAATTCCTTTAAAAAAAGGAAAAAGGAAGTGCATTAACAGCTGGTTGTAATCATGCCATCAATACTAAATAAAATTAGCAATTTCTTGCAAGGAACAAATATTTCAAAACCTTGATCAACTAGTTATAAATTATTATACATAATTGCATTGCCTAAGCAATTTATTACTTTTATATTCTAAAAGAGAATTATTTTAGTTTACACGTTGTCAAAAAATGCTAAACTTTTACAAAGGAATGGAAATGGCATTTATCATAAAGATTAACGTTTTGATATGACTATATAAAACTTTCTCCTTAAAAAATAAATAAATAAATAAATTAAAAAAAAAAAAAAAAAAAAAAAAAAAAAAAAAAAAAAAAAAAAAATTCCTTAGAAAAATTATACTATGTATTATATGAGTGTATAATATATATTTTCTAACCCAAACATTACACAAATCCAAAAATAAGACTTTTTCAATCTATATATAAGAACATTTTTCAATGTTTTTGGTGGGTAGATTAGACACTGTTCATATATATTTTCCTGAAGAGGATTCCATTCTTTAAGCATATAATACTAACAAGAATTTGATTATTAAAACTAAAACTAATAGGAGTATATGGTATGTCAGATTAATTTATAACAAAATGATAAATATTCCACAGAAAAATAAAAAAAAAGATTAAGTGTTATACTAGGTGTTGGTAAAAAAATGTCTAGAACCTCATATTTTTAAATAGTTTTTCAGGTCCTTAAATATGAATACATTGATCAGTTTTGGCATAATAAAGGGGATCAATTACTGCATACAGGTCTGAAATAAATCAAGTAACTAAAGAAGAGTTTAGTTTTATCCTTTTTTTTTTATTTTATGCAAACTTGACATTAACAGACCTATCATAAAAGTCAAATAATATTCAGGATAGAATCTAATTCAATAAATTGTTGAAGTTGGAAATTTTAAGCTGCAGGAAACATTCTAATTCAAGTGCATGTAAATAGTTTGCACAAAACCACTGCAAACCGTGCTAAAAAGGAAAATGAACTAAATGAATATACCTTTCATATTTAAAAACAATACTGAGAATATTTAAGAGATAAACTATGTAAAAAGATATTGTTCCTTAAGAGTAATGAATATGACCAAGGTAGTCATCTTAACCCTCCAAAATGTAAGAAGTCATAAATACATGTAAAACAAGACAAGTTATCTTAATAATTCAAGAAAACTATTAACTGTTAGACTTCAAAAAAAACACACTTAAATGCAAATAAGATTTGTTCAGTGACATGTATAAAAATTAGTTCACTTAAAAATTACTGACAGACTCCATAGTTTTAATTGAAACCATAAATTTTGGATATTGAATGAAGAAAACACTATAATAGAAAACAAAAGACCTAAAATATGTCCAAACTTATGCTATATTGATGAAAATATTTTATTTTAACTCCTAAACCTTAACAATGTAGAATATAATTAATTGTTATAGGTTACAACAGTAACAAACAATAAATATTTACTTTTTGTTATTTGCATTTTAAATACATTAATTTTATATCCCATTCCTTAGTTAAATTAACAACACTTTTGTTCAAAGAAACAATTTTGATAATTATTTATTATTTTAATCAGTTTAAAACTTTAATTGAAAAAAAAAAAAAAATTAAATGAGGCAAAGATTTATTTGGTTTTAACTGTACACTTGCCTTACATTCAAAATATCTAAGTTTCTTTTCCTCAATATCAATGATGTACTGTCCTAGGTTTTCATATACAACTTAACTATCACACAATATTATAGCTTTTTTTTTTTTTTTTTTTTTGAGTATTAATAAATCCTCCTTAATGCAGCTATTCCAAATATATCTACAAATAGCAAAAATTACAATATTATATTTTAATATTACAATGTTTCTTCATAAGGTTTAGGACAGAAAATAATTTTTTAAATTAATTCTTTAGTCTAATTGCAATTAAGAATTTTCACCATCAATTTTTTTAATACATTCTTATTACTTTATTTTTTGTGTCAAGAAATTATCAATAACAGCATTTTTACAAACACAAACAGGCATTTCTTACTCACAAAAAAAAAAGGACCAAAATAAAGGAAAGAGGGGAAGGGGTTGTGTCTTTTGAGTTATAATCTTTCCACCTTCAACATTTCAATAATAATAATAATAATAATAATAATAATAATAATAATAATAATAATAATAATAATAATAATGCTTAAAAATATTTCAAGTCAATTAAGATACTCTTACTAGTGAAACTTAATTAGTCAGTAATTTATTTGAAATAGTATACCTTTTAACTAACCTATTAATTAGTCGGTAAATCAATTAGTCTGTAAAATATTTAAAATAGTATATCTTTTAGCCTATTAATAATTATCACCAATAAATGTTAAAAGTATAGTTTTTTGGTATGCTAATATTTTCACTTAATTAAAGGAAAAGTTGCATATATATATATATATATATATATATATATATATATATATATATATATATATATATATATATATATATATATATATATATATATATATATATATATATATATATATATATATATATATATATATATATATAATATATATATATATATATATATATATATATATATATATATATATATATATATATATATATATATATATATATATATATATATATATATATATATATATATATATATATATATATATATATACGGTATACAAAGGGATGATACAAAAATTCTTAAGTGCTCAAACTGACACCCTTGATTCTGATTATGATTCCGACTGATTCCAAATTCTATTATTATAATTTTACACATTTACTTATTTACGTATCATTTTTTATGTATTTAAATGAGCCAATATTATAAAATCGTCTATAAAAGAAATTTTAAAATTTTTTTAATGAGTTTGTAGAAATATAATTTCTTAAAATTTGGGGAAAAAAAAAAAAAAAAAAAAAAAAAAATTGAAAAAAAAAAAAAAATATATATAATATATATATATATATATATATATATATATATATATATATATATATATATATATATATATATATATATATATATATATATATATATATATATATATATATATATATATTAATATAAAAATAATTGAAAACATTTAAATTTTTATATAATTATTAAAAAATGAAGGGTAAATTTTTTTTCATTAATGATTTCTTTTTAAACAAAAGCAAGCAAAAATGTTTCTAGCTTCTCTTAAAATTTTATTCAATTTACATGAATAAAAAAAACCTTGTGCAACTAATTTGTAAAATTTTGTAATGTTCTTCAGGGATGCTTAACCCCTATTTTTCTAAGATTAAGCAATCTTGCACCTCCTCACCAATATTATTATGAAAGTGAATCCACCTCACATTTTCTTCTCCATTTAATATTTCAATTGTTAAAGATGGCCTTGCATCGAATTAAGCTTTTAATTTTTCTTATCACAAAGATGCAAAGAATAACTGGCTCAACTTCTTACTCAATACAAACTTCCATCCAAACATTTTCAAAAACTTGTAACTTCAACTTTTCTTCATTATCAAATTCTTTTAAAATTCTTTTTCTTGTGATCTTTCATGGAATAATAACATCTCTCTCTCTAAATGTGCTTAAAAAGAGGTAAAATACTTTAAGGCACCTTCAATTTCATTATTCATCATCCCGGATGCTTGCTGGATTTGCAATTTTGAAATTCACCTTCCCTATTTGTAGCAAGGTTCATCCTTGCTTCCACTCTTTTTGTCACCCTTCAAAAAAAAAGGCACCCTATTCCACAAATGTGCATCTAAAGAAATGACATGAAGAAACCCATGCAGGTCCAATCAAATGCCACCTCTAAAGTGTGTCAAAGGAGAGGGAGGGGGGAGGGGTAAATAAATAAAAAAAAAAGTGGAAGGCAAAGAATTTCACAAAACTAATGTAATTGGAAAGAAATAGGACTAGGTACCACAACAAGCAAGCTTGGAATGGCTGAACTTTAAACAAATGGTGGTGGAGTGTTAGAGATCAATTCCTTGAACATCTGACATTGTGGTATCTACAGAAAGCAGGGAGAGCACGAATTTCACATTACAAATGACTTCAGGAATTAAAAACTAAGGAAAAGTTTATTAGTCTGAGACTCAATCATATCCAAAAGATGGCTGAATGAGGTAAATATAAGGCCCTTATCCAGCTGGAGATACCTTGTTCTTGCAATATATATATATTTTTTCTTTTTTGGAGCCACCTTATCAACCATGGTGATATGGTGTTTACAAGACTATTATTTATGTAAAGACCAAGATTATTAATGATGCTATTGGATGAGACAGTGGGGCTGTCAAAAGATATGGTAAAGTTAGTGTTTGAGAGGGAGTTATGCAGTTTTTATTATTATTTGCATCTCCCTTAAAAAGGATGAATGAAGTGATGAGTGAAGAATTTAAATTCTTGGAATATATATATATATATATATATATATATATATATATATATATATATATATATATATATATATATATATATACCACCTCTAAGAAGGATTCTTTCTTTGTTTATGATATTAATGATGCTATGTTGAGAGATTTCTGAACTAAAAAATGATGTATTTATATGAAAATGCTTATTCATGGATGCTAATGTCATTAAAATCTTAATTAAAGGAATAGATATACTGTATAACAGATAAAATCTAGTTTCTTAACAAGCTTAAAATACAAAATAAAAATATGAGCAAAGCACCACTTTTGGGTTAAAGAAAAATTTCCAATTTTTCCAATTACTGATTCCAATTCCTCATTCCATAACTACCAACAAACTAGAGTTATGTATATATGGATTCACCCTGGCTAACAGAACGTAAAATAGAAGTGGGTAAAATTGCAAACTTTCTTATAATTGAAAGGCAATGTACACACACAGATCCTAAAAGACTAAGATCCCTAAAGGACTTTCTTACTTATATAAATAATCCCTAACAAATACCTTCACTATTTCTAAAACAAAGTTTAATCAGTGCTTACCAGTATAAAATCTCAATTCCAATTTTGTTAAAGAACGAAGTCTGTAGAGCTCATCACAATCTGAATCTGAAACTCTTATTCTTAAATTGTCTATATCAGGACATATTCTGCTAATAATACGTACTAGCGAACCATCAGGTCGCGTACAAGTGGACTCACTATTATCAATGTACTGCAACTTAAGCTTTGTCTTATGTCTTACAGCTCGTACAGAATAATAATAGTTGTATAAAATACTACCCATATCATTATATCCAATTCTTTTAATATTTTCAAAGGTTTCCAGTAACCATGAAATGATGCTGTTGGTAATACTGCATTCCTGAAGATAAATCTCTTCTAACAATGGGACAACCCAATCTAAAGTTTAAGGGTTCTAAACACTTTAAACAGTCATTGGTTACTCTGTTATTATTATTAAGGTTCAAAATTCGTAGATTTGGGCAATTCCATCCAATAGATTCCATTATGTTGTAGGAACAAGAGGGAAGTGATACCTGAAATGAACATTAAAATATATTAACTCGTGAAAACCCTACACACACAATTTGTATGACTGCATGCGTAACTTTATATGTGGGACATCAATCAATCCACCATTTGAAAGTTTATATATAATTTTAGTACTACAATATCAATTAATCTTCGATAATTATTACTATCTTATATAACTTTATTATTATTTAACTTCATTTACGGGACATCAATTAATTTATTAACTAATCATTTGAGAGCTCTTATACAACTTTCTTAGTGGAATGTCAATTTCAATCGTCTACACCCTTGGTCTTTAGTGATGATTTCTACTTCATTAACCTTTGGTCAAAATTCTAATTTCTTTGTTCATATATTCCTTTCTTTTCTGATATCCACAATGTATTTACAATGACTGGATGAAAGTTTGAGTAAACCTTGAAACTTGGGATGGTTAACACATTAGTGTAGCTTTGTGCACAGTGTGATTATTTTGGTGCAAAGCAACACAAAATCATGTCCCAGTGAGATACCTGGTGTGTTGTTGTTTTGGTATGTATAGTGGATTGGCAAAATTTGCTAGGAACATTGGTAGGAGTTAATTCTGGGTATCTCAAGCTTGCCAAGCAATAACAAAATCATTCATGCTCTACTTCATTATTAATGAGAATCATCATTGTAAAAATTTAAGTAATCTTATTTGGTGGTCGTGATATATATATATATATATATATATATATATATATATATATATATATATATATATATATATATATATATATATATATATATATATATATATATATATATATATATATATATTTCAAAATTTTATAGATGGTATTCATTTACTTCATATACAAAATATTTCATAAAAAAATAAATAATAATAATAATTTTTTTTTAGTAAATGTACAGATAATGATAAATAATAATACTAATAATTACCTCATTTTTATGTGTTGACAAATCAAGATGTGTGAGCTTTGGTAAATAAGGAAACACGTCTCCCATGCCATTTTCAAATGTGTCCAAAACATCATAGCCAACAGTACCAGCGTAGATAAGATCAGAAAAATTCAAGTAGCGTATCCTATTAAAAAATAATTTAACTTATACTACAAACGGGTAATGTAAAAAAAAAAAAAAAAAAAATGTCAGATTATGTATTTCAGAATGCCGAAGCTAATAATCCATATTTAGTTTTTATAACTTTGTTGTTGTTGTTATAAAAGTATAATAATAAAAAAATATAAATAATATATATATATATATATATATATATATATATATATATATATATATATATATATATATATATATAACTCTAAAGCACAATAATGAAGCAAATACACAAACTTACTCATCTGAAATTAAAAACTGCATCAAAAATATAACAATTTCTGCATGAATATCTTCTCCTTTACTCAAAGACATTCTCTTTATGATGATATGAAAAAGACTGCTACGTAATAGTGGTGGAACCCATCCTTTGATGTACCAACCAAGTTTCCGAAACTGCAATATTTATGATTAAAATACTAATAGGTTACTGTGTTTAAAGAAAGGTCATTTTATTTATCTTGCCATTTACAAAATACCTAAACTCTTACCTCTTTACTCATAATGGATACATTATAGTAACGGCATATTGTTGCATGTTTTAAAATATTGTGTGAAATTTGATCTAAACTCAAATTCTGTAGGGAGGAAGGTTTTCTAATCGGTGCCATAATTTAAATAAATATAAAGTTTTTTACTATAAATCACTGAAAGTAAAAAATAAATTGGTTTAATTAAATTAAAAAGTTAAAAAAAAAATGGTTTAAAGTACAAAGAAATATAACCAAAATAAAGACATATACCTTGGACCTAAATAACACTAGTCATGACACATTATGACATTTTAAATATCTGAAACATAAAGCATAATATTGTGGATAACAGTGGATATTAATTTAAACATAATATTGTGGATAATTGTAGAGTAATCACTTCATGTGCATAAGGTAGCCAGTTAAATCTTGCATGTGGATCCTTGGTAGAAACTACCTAGAAGAGTTCCTCTTCTTGAATAGGGCAGTGCCCATAAGATGTGAACAAATCAGATTAAGTATTTTAGAATGATAAAAATTCTCAAAAGATAATAATCCATTTATAGTTGTCTTTGTCTTATAAACTACAGTGAAGAAATGGATAGCTGATAATTTTTCACTAAAGAATATTTATTTCTTGAAAATATTCATTAAACTCTAAATTTGTGAAAGATCTAAATTGTATAATAATAATAATTATATTTTAAAATTATTCTTAGTGTTATCGTGTTATGCAGTCTTACATTTGTGCTATATATATATATATATATATATATATATATATATATATATATATATATATATATATATATATATATATATATATATATATATATATATATATATATATATAAATGCATGGCACACGTACATATGTTTACGGAAGGTTTATCTTGTAGCTTCCGACCCGCGAGTGGTGGCAACCAGCAAGTGGTGGGAAATAATTAAAAATTACTAATATATATATATATATATATATTATATATATATATATATATATATATATATATATATATATATATATATATATATATATATATATATATATATATATATATATATATATATATATATATATATATATATATATATATATATATATATATATATATATATATATATATATATATATATATACCGTCTACAGGGGGAAAATGGGTCACTTTTTTCAAAATTTTCATATAAAAGTAGGTGTAAAAAAATAATGTGCTATAGAAATGTTTTAATAACCATTCACGAATTTAAATCCATCTTTTATACACATAAAAAATGTAAAAAAATAACCTATAACCTACTTTGACTATTTTTAAAAAATTTTTAAAAAAGGGCATTTTTGAAAAATGGCGTTGGGGTAAAATGAGTCACTCATGAATTTCCTTTTCTATTTTACTGTTAGTCCTTTGCAGGTATTTCTAAAAAGTATAAATCCTCTTCTAATGTCCTTTATTATCATTTTCTTCATTATCTGACCTTTCTCAATGTCATATATATCTACATTCTCTGGGTCTTTAAAAGCGATCTCATTTTCATTATGCTTCCCTCTTTCAGCTTTTCGCAGAAACTTTACTTTTACTTTATCATCAATTTGGCTTAGTACTTTTCCAACATAGAAGTATGGTTTAAGTTTTCCTTGCTGGAAATTTACTAAAACGGTCACCAATATTAAATTCTGATGATGTTTCATCAAAACTTTCTTCTAAGTCAGGAAGTTTAGGCAGATCTTGAATCTCCTCTTGAGATGTATCTCTCTGGTTGGTACCTAATGTAGAGGCATCTTGCAGGTCTTTCAAGGACACACTTTTTCCAGGATCTACATCACATCTTGAACATCTACATCTACATCTACAAGGATCTACATCTTGAACATCAATCATGGCTCTGGCAATATCATCCTGCCTATACATAATTATTCTTGTCCCCTCTTTCTTTTCATAGTGACGTGGCATCTGTAAGTTGAAGAATAAAAAAAAAATCATTACTAAAACTGTATTATTATTTCAAAAATTGAATGACCCATTTTACCCCAGAGTAAAAATCAATGTTTTTCCTTAAAACTACGCACTGAATTTGAATTATATTTAAGTATAGCTTACCTTAGGGATGTTATTAATGGATGTTCTTGCCTAAATATTCCTAAGTATTACGATTTTCTCTCGCCAAATTCTTAATGTTTTTCAAAAAAAATGGCCTCAAATTTTTAAAAAATTTTCTGAAATATAAAATTTTTTTTTAAATTATAGGATAAGGTTTTTCACTAATTTTCACCTTAAACTACATTACATGTTATAGTACCATAATATAAGTACTAAAAAAATAAAATAAATGATTAAATAAGCCAAAAAAAATGTAAAAAAAAAAAAAAGGTGATTTTGACCCATTTTCCCACAGGTGACCCATTTTCCCCCTGTAGACGGTATATATATATATATATATATATATATATATATATATATATATATATATATATATATATATATATATATATATATATATATATATATATATATATATATATATATATATATATATATACTGTACAAAGGGGGAAAAACTAATTAAAATTTCAATTTTCAGAAGGCTTCAAAAACCAGAATAACCTGATACAATCCTATTTATAAATTTTTTGATAAATATGATATTTTCTGAATATTTTTATATAAAAAAATATATAGAAATATTTATATTTTTAAAAACCTTTTCGAAAATTGATGGTGACAAAAAAATTAAATGGGGAAACTAACCATTGCATAATATTTAAAAATAGTTATTTAGTAGTGCTTTTTATTAATATAAAGGAAAGACTGGTATTACAGATTATCTAAAACAAAATTTGAGGAAAAAAATTTTTTTTTGATTGAAATATTCAACAAAAATTAAAGACACATAGAACAAATTTTATGCAAATTTTTCAGCACATTCCCTTTGTCAAATAGAATTGATAATTGACCTATATACACCGTAGTTAAATCATTATTATTCATTTAGTTATATTCAAATTTTCCATTTCAGCTGCACCAAAAAAACTATTCTCACAAATACCTATTTTTTTTTTTTAAATTATTATTTTGGGCATTACTTTTTTCCTACCTATGCAAAGTCTATGATATTTTCAGAAGTCATATAGATGGGTAAGATATATATACATTTTTTATTTGGAATTTTTTTTGTATACCCAACAATTTCTACATAAAAAATATGTAACTTCCCCAACTGTACAACCTCTGAAAAACTTTTTTTTTTCATATCCAACCAATTTGTTGCTATGAATGGGAAACATTTCAAATTTTTTTTTTCCCATGTACAGCAGCAAAATGGTTGAGTATATAAAAACTTTCTAAATAAAAATTGTGGATCTTGCCTAACTATACAACCTCTGTTAAAATAATTTTATATACCCAATCATTTTGTGCTGTGCACAGGAAAATTTTTAAAATTTTGGTTGGATTTACAAAAATGTGAAAATTTTAAAAAAATTTCCCAGGCACAGCATCAAAATTGTTCGGTATGTTAAATATTTTTCCAAATATAAAATATGTATCTCACCCAACTGTACAACCTCTGAAAATTTCATGTAGTTCAGTTGAAAAATATAAAGTAAGGATAGTAAGAAAATTTCTACTAAGTTGATAATGTAAGTGATCCTATATATGGAAGTTTTAAGTATATTTTTTTGTTTAGGTATAAAAGGAAAATGAAAAGTGAGTCTGAAGATATTAATGAGAAACTTGTTAATACTTTTTTTCCACTTTAAAGTTTGGGAATGTTAAAATGGAAAAGTATTTTAATAAATTCCATCTCTGTATGGTGCATATATATATATATATATATATATATATATATATATATATATATATATATATATATATATATATATATATATATATATATATATATATATATATATATATATATATATATATATATATATCATGGATTGCATACCATATTTTTTTTATTTGAGGATGTGGATATAGAATTTTCATCGAGCACAGACATGTGGATGTATAATTTTCGCAATTGAGGATGTGAATGTTAATTTTGATGAGGATGCTCCACAGATGCAGATGCTATCACAAATATATATATATATATATATATATATATATATATATATATATATATATATATATATATAATATATATATATGGCTTAGGTTAAGAAGTTTTCTGACCTTATATGTCGATATTTTGAAATTTCGGTTTTAATTGATATTTTAAAATTTTGATAGTCGTAATCTTAGTTGAACTTTCCCTTACATTGAGATAGGTCATTTATTTTAAGATGAATATTCAAGACAAGTTTAATTTGTTCTAGAGATTGGTGTCTTCTTGCGTTTTTGCAACATTTTAAATTAGTTCTTAGTGAAAAACAATGTGATAAGTGTCACAAAACTTCTTAACCTATACCATAATATATATATATATATATATATATATATATATATATATATATATATATATATATATATATATATATATATATATATATATATATATATATATATTGTGTGTATGTGTGGTGTAATATGGCAGTAGGCCTGTCTCTTACAGCAACGTTCTTGTATATGTTAGGCCTGTATCTTACGGCAACTTCGGTAGTTCAGGTTATGATAAGTCGAACTAAGTACGCTAGAAAACTAAATAATACATATATATATATATATATATATATATATATATATATATATATATATATATATATATATATATATATAATGTGTGGTGTAATACGGCAGTAGGCCTGTATCTCACGGCAATGTTCTTGTATAGGTTAGGCCTGTATCTTACGACAACTTCGGTAGTTCAGGTTATGATGTCGAACTAAGTACGCTAGAAAACTAAATAATAATAATTATAAAAATAATTAGAATAATAGGCATACATGAAATGAAAACTAAATAATAATAACACAAATATCAAAAAATTTGAATTGATATATTGATGTTTCAATATTTTCGAATATTGAAGGTCAGAAAACTTCTCAACCTTTACATATATATATATATATATATATATATATATATATATATATATATATATATATATATATATATATATATATATATATATATATATATATATATATATATATATATATATATATATGAGAGGGAAGTAGTGTTCAGAGGCAATGAGATTACCCCCCCCCCATATACCCCATTAGGTATATTATTAGTATTAAGGATACTTCCAATCTCATCCCAGTGCCCAATGATTTGCTCCCTTTCATGCTCACCTTCTACATGAAGTAGGCTCTCCTTCACATACATAAAACATTAATACAGACAACCGTTTTTTTTTTTTTTAAATAGCAGCGTTAACAATAGCCTCAGTGAAGATGGCCTAGTTTTATCATTTTATAAAAGGATTTTTAATACTTTAACTATGTTTACATTTACTGAATTTAGTTTTCCTGCATTCTATTTTGAAGTTCCTTCAATATAAACTAAATTTCCAGTTTATACTTTCAATAACTACCAATTTCCAGGTTACCTTTATTTTCGGCAATACATTTCAGTATTTGTCTACACTTTCAATGAGGTAAAAAAAAAAATGCTTCAGTGGAACTAAAAATTATCATTACCTTTATTTTTAATTCTATTTACCATCAATACAACCACTGCAATTTAGGTCTACAACAGCTTTATTTATTTATAACATCATTACAGTGCTTTGTTTAAATTCACTTAAAGCGTTAAATAAACTTTATCTGTAGCTTTAATTATTGAAGGGAAGTTCCTTTCAATAATAAGCAAAAATTGGTTGTATAAATTTACCGAAAATACTTCTAGTACCATCACAGCCTATTATGGTACCATGCTACTACCACAAACTTCCATCCCAACACCATAGACCTATCGGTAAACCCTCACACCAACTGCGCTTTAGATTCACCATTTTTTATTTCACTAAGAGCGTTCCACGATAAAAAAAACTCCCGGATGTAAACAAATATCAGCTGATAAATATAAACAAAGTAAATATATTATACTATCATAAACTTTGCTATCATCTATTTTATTGAATCCGCTAATTGATTTAATCCATCGAATATTTCAATTAATAAGAAAAAAATTTAGATAGAAAATAGGATCATATGTACAGGAAACAAGATATTTAAAAGACTTTAACGATAATCATATTTAAAATTATTGGAACCAAGAGTTAGCCAATTGAATAATTAATAAATAATAATTATTTTTTAAAAAAATCATTAATTATAAGAAGTTCATAATACGTTATTATAATGTAATAATTTGTGCAATGCATTAATAATATTTCATGAGGTCATTTACATTTTCTGGATTGTTCAGGAATTTAATAAAAAAAATTTGCATATCTTAAGTTATTTTAAAAGCTAATTACGAAAATAGAAATATTTTTTTTTCCAGAAATTAATATTTACAGGGTTAGGATTTGATAGGTTAGAATAGGTTGATAGGTTAGGTTAAATAATGTCTAGTTAGGTTAGGTTAAGTATGGATAGGTAGTAAAATTTATTTAACATTTTAAATATTAAATTTAGGAGACGTCGTAACTTTTTCAGAGTCATTTATTTCTCAGTGTTTATTTTACGTTTTTCCTTTCTTTACAGCTTACTTCAAACATTCCATATAAGTTTCATGATAACCGACTGATGTTACTGCTAATATTAAAAATTTATATAGACAATTGTGCTGTTTGGATAGCTTTAACATAATATATCTTAGTAAAAATTAAATTCTCAGAAATAAATTTTATATTTTCGCAGTCATTGATTTAAATTACTTAAATTTAATAATTTTATTAAAACGTCTAAACTGTCCAGAAAATGCAATTGAACCACTGTATTTTCTGAAACCTCTCAGCGGCGGGATAAAAGTTTAGATTTTCTTAATTTTTCACTGAATTGAATCTGGAATGGTCTAGTGCAGGGGTTCTTAACCTTGGAATCTATGTATAGGTTTCATGGGGTCAACGAGTATTAGATAAACATTAACACCTAATGCCCCATATGATAATTAATCCTTAACAGTTTCAGTTTTCACATGATAGATATATATTGTTTATAATATATATATATATATATATATATATATATATATATATATATATATATATATATATATATATATATATATATATATATATATATATATATATATATATATATATATATATATATATATATATATATTATATATATATATATATATCCTCCGGTGGGCAAAAGCCGGAGACCTACCAAATTCCACTGAAATTAGGAAAAATCTACCTTGGTCGATGGTGGCCGGCATGTCCAGATACACTGCGTTTGAAAATATGCAAGTCAAAGGAAGTTGGGAAAACAGATAAAGGGAGTGTGTTCCAGACTTTACCAGTAGAGTATATGTAAGAGTGAGCAAAGCGGTTAAATTTGGGGTCTGTGAGTTGGACAGAGAAAGGATGAGACTGTGGAGAAAGGCGTGTGGCACGAGCTCTTCTCAGTGGAGGAGGTGTGCGACGAGAGAGTTCAGAAGAGCAGTGTCCATTGTAATAGCAATAGTAAAGAGAAAGTGACGCAACAATTCGACGGGCAGAAAGAGATTGGAGAGAGTTAATAAGAGCAGGAGAGTTGATGAGACGAAAACCCCTAGACTTCACCTTCTCAAGAAAAGCTGAATGAGTGGAACCACCCCAGATGTGTGAAGCACACTCCATACAGGAGCGGACAACACCCCCATAGAGAGCAAGCAACTGGGGTGGTGTGAAATAATTTTGAAGGCACCTCAGAACATCCAACCTCTTAGAAACTTGTTTAGAAAGAGAAGTAATGTGATTTTTCCAAGGAAGATCACGAGAAAATGATACGCCAAGAATATTAAGAACAGATGAAAGTTTGAGTTTTGTGGAAGATTGTGTCGAGTGGAGAGATGAAGGAGCTGAGTTTTTGAGGCATTGAAAACAACCATATTTCTCTACCCCAATTTGAAATACGTGAAAGATCAGAGGTTAGTCTATCAACTGCTGTTGGGTGGGGCGTTTTTCAAACTGGAAGGAGTAATAAAGGGTGAAGTCATCAACATAGGAATTGATAGGAGATGAGGTAATAGAAAGAAGGTCATTAATGAAAAGCAGAAAACTTGTTGAGGGTAGGACAGATCCCTGAGGAACACCACTATTAATAGATTTAATTAAAGGAAGAATGGTGGCCGTCTACAACAGCTGCTATAGAACAACCGGAAAGGAAATTAGAGAGAAGGATAGATACCGAAAGGGAGATATTAAAGGAGAGAAAGAGGAAGAAGCAAAGTTAGAGTTGAAATTTTTGAAAAATGCCAGAAAGAATGTGAAGAAGAAGAACCAGAAAGATTATTGCATTTTCTACCGAGAAAAGAGTTTTTAGTGTTACGAAGGATAGATTTTGCACGATTCCGGGATGAAATATAAGTTGCGTGAATTTCTGGAGTTTGAAGATGAAGGTAACCCTGAAGGCAAGATCCCTGCGGCTGATAGCGCGAGAATAAGCAGGGTTAAACCAAGGTTTGTTGGGTTTAGTAGAAGGGAAAGTAAATTGAATGGACGCCTCCATACGAGAGAGAATCACCTCGGTAATGCGTTCTGCACACTCCGTGGGACCCCTCCCACGGAAGCAATAATTAATCATTCCATGGGAAATCAAAGAAGTACGACCGCAAGTCCGACCAGCTTGGGGCACCGAAATGCCACAAACGTTTCCTTTCAATGGAAGGGGGTCTTTTCTGCGGAAGACTTGAAGAGATAGAAGAGGATACAGGGATAAGAAGGTGATCGGAGGAACCCAGAGGAGAAAAGAATTTAACAGTATAAGGAGAAGGATTAAAAGTTAGAAAAAGGTCTAGAATGTTGGGTTCATCTCTAAGACGATCTGGGATACGAGTAGGGAGCTGCATCAACTTCTCAAGGTCGTTTTTGATAGCGAAATGGAAGGGACGTTCACCAACTGTATCATGAGAACTAGAAGAAAGCCATTGGCAGTGGTGAACATTGAAATCACCTAATATGATGATTTCCGAGAAAGGAGAAGAAGAGAGAATGTGCTCTATTTTGGAGTTTCAATAGTCAAAGAATTTAGGATAGTCAGTAGAATTAGGAGATAAATAAACAGAACAAATGAATTTAGTCGTAGAATGGCAAGAGAGCCTGAACCATAATGTGGAAAATTCGGAAGATTCCAAATTAGAGACACGAGAACAAACGACATCGTTGCGCACATATGCGCAATAACCGCCTTTGGCTGAAAATTGAGGATAGAGACAGTAGGAGGAAACAGAATACTGTATTAATGTTTTATGTGTGAGAAGTAGAAGCCTACTCCGTGTAGAAGAAGGTGAGCGCGATATGGAGCGAACCATTGGGCACCGGGATGAGATGGGAAGTACCCTTAACATCCCATACATCCAAAGGGGGTAATCTCATCGCCTCGGGAGCGCTACTTCCCTCCCTATATATATATATATATATATATATATATATATATATATATATATATATATATATATATATATATATATATATATATATATATATATATATATATATATATATATATAAACAATATTTATATTATTAAAGTAAATGCACAAAATGCATATCATGATTATATATTGATCCGTTTTTTTAATTTTTTTTTTTTTTGTTCTGTTCATTTTTTTTATTATTATTATTACTATTTTTTTTATTTATTTGGCATGTTGTGTTCAATATATTTGTTGTAAAATTAATCTTCAAATAAATTATTATTGGATTCTGTTATTGATTTTTTTTTTTTTTTTTTTTTTTTGTAATTTATAAAATATGATTTCCCAGGAATGTCTTTTTTAACATACAATATAACTTCGTAACAATAAACATAATTAATTATCAACATATATATATATATATATATATATATATATATATATATATATATATAAAATATATATATATATATATATATATATATATATATATATATATATATATATATATATATATATATATATATATATATATATATATATATATATATATATATATATATATATATATATATATATATATATATATATATATATATATATATATATATATATATATATATATATATATATATATTGGAAAGGGGTCCATAGCTCTCATCAACTTCTTTTAAATGGTTCTGAGACCCAGAAAAGGTTAAGAACCATTGGTCTAATGGAATATAAACAAACATTAATTTATTAATATAAAAGCTTTGTTAATTATTATATTTGTTAACATTTTATTACGTGTAGTGACTTCCCTGGGTCCAATAATTTTAACGATTGTTTCACCTTAAGTCTTTTAAATAACTTGTTTGTCGAATATTGTATCATATTTTTCATGTCTAGATTTTTAATTTTCTTTAAATTATTTGATCAGTTAAATTGATTAACTGATTAATAAAACAGAAAATAGCTTATACCTACAATT
Source organism: Armadillidium nasatum (assembly GCA_009176605.1). NCBI lineage: Eukaryota > Metazoa > Arthropoda > Malacostraca > Isopoda > Armadillidiidae > Armadillidium > Armadillidium nasatum. Next base: position 26,021 of record SEYY01008329.1, on the reverse strand, counting down.
GTTAATTTAACAGTTAAAATTTGTTCACATTCAAATTCAAATTTTTTTTTTTCTGTATACTCCTAACAGAGAAAAATTTTTGAATTTAAACTTACAATATTTAGTTGAAGTGTGAATCTCTTGTGTCGTCCACTTCTCCTTTTCTACGGACGAAATTGATTAAGAGGTTTAGATTAAACTTGATGTCGCAATCCTTCTTGAGCGAACGAAGATCCTCAGATGCGTAGCGATTGCTATAGGGAAGATCACGATGAAGGAACGGTATGCAGCGAGAATATGGCAACACGAAGGGATAAAGAAACCGAAAGAAAAACTTATTTCTTTATTGAGGTAAAGGCTTTGTACAGGAAAAACAGAATGAAAACGTTTTATCGAAATCAGGAAAGGAATTGATAACTGAATGGAACAGACTATGCAACGACAACGAAGGGCAATGATTTGATTGGGGAACGTAATAAACGAAATCCTTGCAGACTGTTTAATGTGCAAGAACGATCTATCCGTACGATGACTTACGAAAGCGTTATGTATTAGTTCCCAGGTTGGAACTGAAAAATACAATGAAAATATTTATTTTACGTATTTACTTTACAAACAAAACAAATAAAACAAATTAAGGGACTCACGGATGGGCTTGTGGTGATGAGCTCCAATCCAAGGTAAGTCGTTCGTATAAATCGACTTTGTAAATGTCAAAAATATTATTTAAGTTTGTTATTATAATCAACAATTATCAAATGTTTATAATTGTGTTGGAAAATTGAATTGGATATGGTGTATATTATTTTCAAAATCAAGACCATAACCTAAAATAAAAAAAAAACAAGTTAGAAAACCATAACCGAAACACAAAAAGTAATTTAACTCATCTCTAAAAACTCCTATTTATTTTGTGGTTGAAGTTTTGTTTTCTTTTTAAAATCATCATCCTTTTGACCAGCGTCTCTTCCCATCGTGACCTCACCTCTCGAAAATTAACAGGAATTATTATATGTGATCATATACTATATATATATATAAT